>JAJOOS010001571.1:0-112667 GCA_029582725.1 Solanum chiquidenum | reverse complement strand
CATCAATAATTTTCAGCTAACTGGCTGTTGACTCTCATCTACGGTCAGACCTACGGACCGTAGATCGATTGACGGTCCGTGCTGGTCAACCGTCAATCGGGACTGAAGCTGGGCTTTAGGGTCATCGATCCACGGACACGAACTACAGTCCGTGACTTGACCTACGGACCGTAAGTCCGGCCGTGGGTCAACACTTAGCCAAATTTTCTGACTGAGTTCTGGGGAAGTTTTCTATCACGGACCTGCAGGACGGACCGTGCGTCCATCAACGATCCGTAGATGGTGTCCGTGAGTGCCACCTGCAACACCAGAAATATGAAATCTTTATTTTTGGATACGGGGTGTTACAATTGAGTTCTATCTATGGTTATTGAAGACCTTGCATTGAGTCATTCACGTCCATAATTCGGTATGAACCATATTTTAAGAAGTCTTTTACAAATGTTTTAACTTTGTTTTAAGACTTAAGCTTTGAGTTGAATAAAGAGTAAGAGTAAAGTTCATTTCTTCAAAGATTATACGGGAACTAAGTATTCCCAAGAGTTAAAATGTTTTCACATTTGAACAAGAAAGGAAACATCGATTTCCAAGAGAGACTTTGAGCTAGTTTTTGAGTAATTATCTCAAATCACACGAAGAGTTTTGTTTTTAAAACATATGAGCTGAGTATATTTTGAGAGTAGTATTAAGCACCGATATGGGGACGCGAGTTCATAATAACTCAAGTCTCCATAAACCATGTAGCCATCATGGGTAGAAAGGATCATACTTTTTAGATGACTCCTTAGTTCTTTTTAGCATACACTAGTGAATCCACTTAGTTAAGGCGTTCTATATGACGGCAGTTTATAGGAAAGTTTTGGCAACGTGGGCAAGACGTTGTATCATCACTTAGGCTCATAGTGGTTGTTGTCGGTTAGAGAAACTTCCATAGAGTTATATTGTATTTTTATATACACATTGAGTATTATTGTATTTTTCAATACATTGAATTGCTATCTACAGTTTTACAACTATATACATATATATATATATATATATATATATTTATATGACATCTTTTACTATTGCTTTATCTTTGAGTATCATGAGTTGAGTTGTTCGAGTTGAGTATCTTGAGTTAAGTACCTTAAAGTTGAGTACCTTGCGTTGAACTGTGGTTCATTAAGTCGAGGACCTTATTGTTGAGTTGAGAACCTTATTACTGAGTTGAGTATCTTAGCCTTGAGTACTTCTGAGTTGAGTATGTTTGAGTAGTTTTGAGTATCCTTGAGTATCTTATCCTTGAGTACTTTAGGTATTCAGGATCATCAACAATAGCTTTGTTGATACCATATGGAGTTCAAGTTAGCTATGGTGAGCCTCCTTATTTCTGGAGAATTTTATTTACCTTTCACTTATATCAGTTGTTAGGATGTCGTGGGTCTTTTCTCGACTTCCATCTTTGTCATTTAGAGGCTTCATAGATAGATAGTAGAGTTTGAGAAGTCTGTTTCATTTATCTTATTAAATGTATTAAAGACTTGAGTTGCCTATTGTTGGCTAGTTGAATATTCTATTTTTATTGAGAGTTATTCAATTGAGTTAAAGATTTGTAAGTTTCATGAATTTTTATTCAGTTTTTAATCTTTGTATGCTTGAGTTAGTCTTTCGCTTGTAGTCAGCAATGATGAGGGTTTGCTTGGGAACCAAAAATGGTTCTCGAGTGCCGGCCACGTCTAGGGTGTAGGCTCGGGTCGTGACAGTAAAATTCAAAGGTTCAATAAAATTAACCAACTAATGCGGAAGAACAACCCCTAGGACCTGAAAGTCAATGTACCAAAACATCTAAAGTTCAACAAGTCTAAAGAAAATGGGTATAACCCAATTAAACATACAAATATCTAACTAGAAAGTCTGAGTCTGAAAATATTGGACTAAAACATAGAGAACTCATGGAAGCCTGCAAGAACTGGCTCACCCTTGAATTCTAATCGATCCATGGTCTTTTAAATGAGGTCTGTCACAAGACTCTTGAAGATGCCCTGTACTCAACAAAGAAAGAACAAGTGCAGTATCAGTACACAACCACAGTGTACTGGTAGGATCACGCGGCTATCCCAGTAACCCAATATATATGAGTAATCAAAACAAGTAAAACACGCTTATACCGGACATATAAAATATCAATTATCATTTCAGGAGCAATGTACTATTCCTCACTTTCAATATCTAGTGATTACGCATAAATGACAGGTCAATGGTCCTCTCATGGAACCCACACCCAAACTCTTACTGTACCCGATCCTAATTAGTGTGCCCGATCCCATATATGTGCCAGAACATGGCACCCGATCCAAGTTAGTGTGTTGGAATGTAACAACCGATCTATTCAACAAGCCAGAATCACAATCACAATGTACATTCTCATAATCATACAATCAAGTGTTGATTCTTGGCATAAAATCATTTGTTTATACTTATCCGCATATTGATGATCAATAGTGCATCATTTGCATACATACATGCATTACAATGAAGCAAATAATCACATATATTACACAAACATGAAATCAACCATCACCTACCTCGAAAACAAGCTTGCATCCTCCTACAAAACTCGATTCTTCCCTCTCCAAATTCTTTTTAATTGTTCTAGGTTTACAAACAAACAATTCATAAAATGGGATGACTTAGTCAAACTATCAACCACTTCCCAAACAGAATCAAACTTCCCCAAAGTCTTGGGAAGACCAACCAAAAAATCCAGAGCTATCCTTTTCCACTTCCATTCTGGAATTGGCATTCTCTGAAGCAACCCAGCAGGCCTTTGATACTTCACTTGTTAGCAATTTTGATACTTAGCCACAAACTCCGCTATATCCTTCTTCATGTTAGGCCACCAATAAAGTCGCTTCAAATCTCGGTACATCTAAGTCACACCCGAATGATGGAATACCGCGAACCATGGGATTCCGTTAGCAATTTCTGAATCAAGTCATTTACTCGAGGAACACAAATCCTTCCTTTAAAGCTGCACAAAACCCCCGCATCTAAATTCGCATTTTTTGTCTGACCAGACAATGTCTACTTTCTGAACTCATCCTCAAACTGTTTGGCCCTGATCTCTTCAATGAATGTGGCCCTTCCTTCAATGCTAGCTAACACCCCACCTTTCTATGATATGCCCAACTGCATGAACTTAGACTCCAAGGTTTGAATTTCCTTAGCCAACGGTCGCTTGGATACACTTAAGCAAGCAAGACTACACGTACTCACCGCCTTCCGGCTTAGTGCATCTGCCACTACATTAGCCTTACCCGGATGATATTGGATGATCGCGTCATAATCCTTGAGTAACTCCATCCACCTTCGTTGTCTCAAATTCAGATCCGTTTGAGTGAAAACATGTTGCAGACTACAATAATCAGTAAATACCTCACACTTGATGCCGTAGAGGTAACGCCGCCAAATCTTAAGAGCAAACACTGCCGCTGCCAACTTTAAATCATGTGTTGGGTGATTCTTTTCATGCACCTTCAACTGTCGCAATGCATAATATATAACATTCTTGTCCTTCATTAATACATCACCCAAATCCGAATGTGAAAAATCACAATAAACAATAAAATCCTTACCTTCCGCCGGTAGTGTTAGAATATGTGTTGTGGTCAAAATAATCTTGATCTTTTGAAAGCTCTCTTCACACTTTTTAGTCTATTCAAAGGTACCACCTTTTTGGTCAACCTTGTCAGATGCATGGCAATATAAACAAAGTTTTTCACAAATCGACGATAGTAGCTAGCGAACCCCACAAAACTCCTAAATTCAGTCACAGAGCTAGAACGAACCCAATTCTTAACTGCTTCAATATTTTGAGGATCTACCATTACTCCTTCCCTTGAAACTACATGCCCCAAAAAGGCAATCGAAGTCAACCAAAATTCACACTTAGAAAATTTCGCATACAACTTTTGTTGTCCAAGAACACCTAGAACAATACGAAGATGGTCGGTATGCTCTTCCTCACTTTTCGAGTAAACCAAAATGTCATCAATACAAATTATAACAAACAAATCGAGAAATGGTTTGAACACACCATTCATCAAACTCATGACTGTTGCAGGCGCATTTGTCAACTAAAATGACATTACTAAAAGCTCATAGTGCCCATAGTGGGTCCGAAATGCCGTCTTGGGTACATCTTTAGCCTAATCTTTAACTGATGGTAACCAGACGTTAGATCAATCTTAGATAAACCTGACGCACCTTGTAACTGGTTGAAAAGATCAACTATTCGAGACAATGGGTACTTGTTTTGAATGGTGACCCTACTCAATTGCCGATAATCTATGCACATTCTCATACTACCATCCTTTTTCTTCACAAACAAGGCAAGAGCACCCCACAGGGAACCACTAGGATGGATAAATCATTTATCAAAAAATTCTTAGATTTGAGCCTTAAGCTCTCTCAACTCTACCGAGGCCATGTGATATGGAGGGATGGAGATGGGGCGGGTACCAGGTTCCAAATCAATGCAGAAATATATATCTCTATCGGGAGGAATACTAGGAAAATCAGTAGGAAATAATTTTCTAAATTCTAACACCATAGGAATAGACTCAATACATGGAGACTCAACCTTAACATCCCGAATATGAGCCAAATAAGCCAAACAACCCTGCCCTACCAGTTTTCTAGCTCGAATGAAGGATATGATTTTAGCTAGCTTAGGCTTGTACACCCCTTTCCACTCTAATTTTTCCCTATCGGGGATCTCTAGAGTCACAAATTTCGTATTACAATTTAACACAACATAATAGGGGGACAACCAAGTCATGCCTAAGATTATATTAAAGTCAGTCATATCCAAAATCACCAAATCAGCCGAAGTCTGAAAACCCATAAACAAAGTAGGACAAACACGATACACATGGGTGACTATGATAGACTCTCTAACTGGGGTAGAAACATGGATAGGGGCATCAATTATATCACCAATCATATCAAATCCCAAGGCACATTGAATGGACACATAAGAATAAGTAGAACCCGGATCAAATAAAAACATTAGCCATCTGGTCACTGACAAGATAGTACATGTGATCACAATATCAGACACCTCTGCCTCAGTCTTGCCCGGAAAGGCATAACACTGAGCCATGTCATCATGACGGGCGATTTCATTCCTTGTCTGGCTGCATTGTACCTCTGCCTGCGTTACCATTTCCCCGGCGTCCACGACCTCATTGATTTCCTCCTCGCCCACCTTGTGGACGCCCTCGACCATTATGACCATTTCCCATGGTACCATCTCTCTAGACTGCTACTGCGCAGAATCCAACATGCACTGTTGGGGACAATCTCTCCTCATGTGCCTAAGCTCCCCACAATTGTAGTAACTACGATCAAAAGATAGCCTTCCTCTAGCCAAAGACGCGAATCTCTTGCTATCTTAAATCAAATTTTGAGGTGTAGTTCCTGAGTAATTACCTGTAGAAATGGGCCTATCAGACTGAATTGGTCGGGTAGCAAGTGTCGACCTCCCTTAACCTCTGGAGTAAGAACCCTGAAAGTTACATGTACTCTTTGCTTTCTTAGCCGAAGCCTTAGCCTGCCCATCACGTCTAACTCCTTCTATCTTTTTCATAAAATTAGTCACCTCATTGAAGCTCTTTCCCGCAGAGGTCATATAAATAGACATGACCGCAACTCAGAATTTAGTCCCTTAACGAATAGACGAATCCTCTCTTCCTCAGTAGTCACCAATTGGGTAGGATATCTAGGAAAAGAATGGAACTTGGCCTCATAAGCAGCCGCATACATACCACCTTGCTCCAAAGCCATGAACTCGTCCTTCTTACGATCTCTAAAGGTTTGGGGCACATATATCTCCAAAAATAGAGCATGTAGCTGGGTCCAAGTGAGTGGGGGTAAAGATGAAGATCTGCACTCCACATAAGCTCTCCACCACTGCTTAGCCTCACCTTGAAGCTGAAAGACATAAACTCTACTCCATGCTGATGGACAATACACCACTTATGCATCATCTCATAACAATATAAAATGAACTCATACGCGTCCTTCCTCTCAGAAAAATAGAATACCAGAGGCTTCAGTTTCAGAAACTTGGTCAAAATTTCGTGTTCGTTACGAGTCATCACAGGACCCAACAAAGGACAAAAAAAGGCATTAGTATATATAGTTCCACCCACCATAGAGATAGTGATAGAAATAGGGGGATTGGCGAGAGGTTGAGTTGCTTGAACGGCGGGAAGAACTGCAGGACCAACCAATCCTTTCAGGAACAACATAATATGTTGAACTAACAGTGGGTCTAAGGGAGGAATACTTGTAGTCTCAGCCTGCACCTCTTCCTCTTGTCCAACACCCTCATAATTCTCAACCTCAACATTCTCCTCTATCTGGTCATGATGCGCATGAGGATTCTCATTCTTGGGAGCATTCTCAACCGGAGCTTCATCCCTAGTAGGAGCTACCCTTCCTTGGAATCTACCTCTTGCTCTTTCTCTAACCCTGCCTCAACCGCAACCTCTTGCTGCGGACTCCTTAGCGAGCTGATTGATGGGAGCTACGGGCCTGACACCATTGAAGTGAGTGTTAACCATCTGCGAACAGAAGAGTGAAGGAGACTAGATACCAATTCGGATCGCTAGATACCAAATGGAATCAAGTTATAGCACGAAAGGAGACAAGAGAAAATAGAGAGATTTCCTAAAGTCCTATAGCCTCTCGAAGAAAAGTACAGACGTCTCCGTACCATTCCACAAGACTCTACTAGACTCATTTTGGTACACCGAGATCAACAAACCTAGGGCTCTGACACCAACTTTGTCACGATCAAGACTGTCGTGATTGGCACCCACACTAACCCTCCGGTGGGAGAACCATTAATAATAATTATCTAACCCAAGAACTAAACATTTATAGATATCGAAGCAGGTTTAAATGCAAGAATCCAGTAGAGTTCCCATAAATTCCAAATGTTCAATAAAATTAACAAACTAATGCAAAAGAAGAACCTTTAGAACCTGAAAGTCAATGTACCAAAACATCTAAAGTTCAACGAGTCTAAACAAAATAGGTACAACCCAATTAAACATACGAATATCTAACTAGAAAGTCTGAGTCCAAAAAGAGTGGACTAATACATAGAGAACTCATGGCAGCTTGGAAGAACTGTCTCACCCTTGAATTTGAACTGATCACTGGTCTTCTAAACGAGGTCTGTCAGTAGCCTCCTGAAGATGTCCTGTATTTAACAAAAAAAGAGCAAGTGCAGTATCAGTACACAACCACAATGTACTGGTAGAATCACACGACTATTCCAGTAAGCACAACATTTATGAGTAATCATAACAAGTAAAACACGCATATACCAAACATATACAATATCAATTATCATTTCGGGAGCAATGTACTATTCCACACTTTCAATATCAAGTAATTACGCATAAATGACAAGTCAAAGGTCCTCTCATGGAACCCACACCCAAACTGTTAGTGTACAAGAAAGTGGTACCTGATCCCAATTAGTTTGTTGGATGTGACACCCGATCCCATATATGGGCCGAAACGTGGCACCAGATCCAAGTTAGTGTGTTGGAATGTAACACCCGATCCATTCAACAAGCCACAATCACAATCACAATGTACATTCTCATAATCATACAATCAAGTGTTGATTCATGGTATACAATCATTTGTTTATACTTATCCGTATTTGATGATCAATAGTGCAACATTCACTTAGATACATGTATTATAATGAAGCAAATAATCACACATATTACACAAACATGAAATCAACCATCACCTACCTCAAAAACAAGCTTGAATCCTCCTAAGAAACTTGATTCTTCCCTTTCCGAATTCTTTCTATTTGTTCTAGGTCTACAAACAAACAATTCATAACGGGGATCCATAATTTAGGATTAATTACCCGTATTATGACAAACAAAATAACCCAAGACCCAAATTTATTATCTTAAGGTGAAGCTAGGGTTTTTCCAACCATCCAAAATAGTTCCAACCCCCTCCCCCCCAACAATAATTATCGATGAATTTACATTCTTCAGATAAAAAAATGGATTCGGGGAGTAAAAACCTTACCTTTAGCTTCAAGAATGGTGAAAAACTGTCAAGAAATTGCCCTGGATGGTCTCCTAACTCTTAAGAACGAAATTTTCAGAATAATGGCATTTTTGGGGTTTATTTCTGACTTAAGTCGCGACTGGTCTGCTATGGCGGCCCTCATCCCACCACATGGGCCCCACCCTGATGCGAATAATCCCACCCTAGCGGCTTAAATGGAAATAGAGAGTCAAATTAAGAGCTTTAAACCCCCATTTCACAACACACCTTCATCCCATGACACTTAGAAACTACCCATTCACGCTAAGATTAGTTTCAGGAGTTCTACTCGCTCGAATTCAATTCCGTAAAGTCATGCGGGTTCCTTAACGTCTTAGCTATCCACTCATGTAATCAAATTCATTATTAAATCTCTTATTGATTACCAGATCTTCCTAGAACTCACTGACTCCAATTTCATCCAAATCTAGACTTGGCTGGGAAATTTCAAGTTACTAATAAAAAGTTTTCTGGCCCAAAATCTTTCCTCGATGGCTTATTTATAATGATGGGAACAAGTCGTTACATCTACATTCATAGCATGCTCAACCACTTCCTAAAATGACTTTCTAGAAGTTACCATCTATAGATTTGCAAGACGGAGTCCCATATATAAACCCTTAACAAATCATTCAATGGTTGGGTGCTTTAATTAAAAAGATTTCAAAAAATGCGTATGTAAAAAAGAAGTATCTGGTGTTTTCCCATCTTCTGTGGGAAGTAGTTCTAAAGAATACATTGATAAGAGTGAAAACAAGTCTCATATGCTATGAAAAACAAACTCCCCTTCTCTATACTGGTGAACTCATCATGTCTACTTTATCACAAAATACAAGGAACATAGTTTTAAAAAAAAAGAAGAGTAAAACTGGGTCCAAGTTAAAGAAAGTGAATTGATAGGTCTACACTTAACATATGCCCTCCACCATAAACTTAGTCTGCCTATGCCTACTGAGTACCGCTTGCTGGTACACATATTACACGTCTGTACCCTGAAGATCATAGTATGAGTTCTCGCTATTGACGTGTACCACATGCATAACAACTATTTCTCGGTGGCCTGAGATAAGCTCTTAACGGTCGGAGTTGTTAATCTCCCTTTATTTTTACTAGACCAATCTTTATTTTATTTGGAGACAATTTTGTATATATTTGTATTATCCTTGTACTCATGTTGTAATTATTGGCTCGACTATCGACTAATACCACGTCATGGGGTGTTTTATGTATATCTTGTTTCCCTTTCTTTATCTTTTTCTTTCTCTATTTGTTCTTTATTCTCAAAATTCTTCTCTTTCGTATGATAGCCCATTGCTTCTGATTCAGGGTTATGAGTTTGTCTTACCTACTAGTGGGATGTTAGTAGGTTCCATCATTATGTGAGATTTTGGGTCATGACACTTATGAGCTTGATATAGAATATTGATGGACTTGTTCTTGATTGTACTTGTATTCAAGGGACTTCGAGCTTGATCTTGAATCTTGATGAACTTGTTATTTACTTGTACTTTAATTCAAGTGCATTTGAGCTTGTTCTTGAATCTGGTCTTGGTCTTGAGTTGTTTCTTGAACTTGAGTGCTTGAATGCTTGAACTTGTAGGTTGTAGAGGAATCTGCAGCGTTTGATCCACAAGATCTCTCTGGCTACTTCTTGATATTCGGGTGTCTTCTCTTAACGATGTAGACCCTATTTATTGTTATAGAATGGAAGAGTTGTGATGAGGACAAGCTTCCTCCGGCCAATCTAATTTAGGTGACATGATAATATTTGATTGGTCAAAACATGTCGCTTGTACTCATGTGACACATTTTTATTTGTCTTTGATTTGGCTAGGCTAGGCATGTCATTGGATACATGGCATAATCATATTGGCTCCTTCTCTTTACTTGGTATGCTACACCATTTTAGATGTGGCACCAAATTGGACTTGTAGAATGAGATGACATCTTGGGCTTTGACAACGTAGGCTTGTCATTTGTTATCCAATTTAACGGGCTAGCCCAATGAAATTAAACTTTAATTATCTGTACTTACTAGACTTGAATAATTAATCAAATCATACTAATCCACAATATTTATTTGGACTAATATATCTTGAATTGAATATAATTTAAATTCCTTACCGATTTAAATTTAACAAATTTTGTTATCCACATAAAGATATTGAGATTTAACCATGTTTCAGTAATTATTCTGAAAAAATGTAGACTAACCATATGAAAATAAATACTTCTAACTAATATTCATAAAAAACAAGGATAGTAAGAAAATTTATTAAAAGTAAAGATTCATAGCAAGAGTAAAACTTTTCCAAGCGAATTCAACTTAATTGAAATTAAAAAGTTAGTGATAAGAATTGAAACAAGTATCAAACAACATAATATACAATATTATGTTGTACTGAAAGTGTTTTGGGGGGCTCAATTTTTTACTGTTATTGTTGTTACATGATAATGTTTACTTTCCCTGCCTTTTGCTCGATGACGATTGATTCCAGAGGAGTCATTGGGTTTTATATACACAAAAGAATGTGAAGGATTAATACCCATAATATAATTCCTAAAACCTTAACAACAAAGAGAGAATCCATTTAATTTAAAGATAATGGAAAAACTACTGAAATGTTATTTGATTAAAAAATAATGAGAACCTATGAAAATATTCAACGATTGTATGTTAATATCAAATCACCATTTTTTTATACAAAAATAATGCAATCAATAAAAAAAAAAATCTCAATATTGTATACAATCAATAATACAAATTGTTATGACAAAATTAAGAGATTGTATGCTAATACTAGGGAAAACTATGAATAATTAATTGTATATATCTATTTATTAGTTACTCAAGTGTATTTAGGAATTATTCTTATATTATAAGTAAATATCTAGTAGCATATGTATTATTGGTAATGTTGGTCTTGAAATATATTTCCTACGTAATTTTCCCATTCAAAAAGTTTCACATCGCTTTTGGGCATGATTTACGCCAAAAATTAAATATATTTAATAGCCATCTCTATGAATTGAATGAATGGGGAAAATTTAGAGATTCTTAGGAGTAAGAGCAGTGCTCTTGCGTGAAATGAACCCATGTAGGTTCATCCTATGAATTTAGAAATTTTCTAATTTTATTCGTTGACGAAGATGGATGAAGGATTTCATGTGGTCGTTCCAGTTCCTGCTATGTAAGAGGTAATTGTCTCATCTCCTCTCTTATTTTCTTTTAGTTTATATTGCCTAGAATATATTCATTTTATTTTTTTAAAATGTTTTCATTCATGATTTTATCTGTGTAAATTCCTTTTTTTTTTGTGCTTCAAATAGATTCATTTCTTTGTATGAGTTTTAATTTTGCTTTTCTATTTTGGTCTAGTTGTTTAAGCTTAGGGTAAATTTTAGAATAGATTTTTTTTTTGTTTTAGTTTCAAGAAGTTTACATTTTTCTTATTTTTCTCTGCTTAAACTATTGTATTCGTTGATATATGAACTGCTATAGCCTGGTTTGAAGAGCTAACGTCCTTCTTCATTAGATTTTATATGTCATGATAAAAATATCTTATTTTGAGTTTAAATTTAACTATATTAAGACAAGTTTCATCTGAAATTTTGCTTCTTTCACTTTTTAATTGATTCTTTTTTTTTCTTTCAATTTTTGTAGTTAGACTTCTATCAATGGAATAAAAGAGTCATCCCTTCCTATTTCTCTTCCATTGACTGAAATTTATATTTTTTATTTAAGAGGCCTTCTGGTTGATATAGCTATATATGAATTGTAGTTGAAAGATTTATGAATTTGAAATGATATCTCATCTAAAAAAGGGCCTCAACTAATCTTCATAAAAAAGCTAAATGGTTTTATATCTTTGTTACTTCTTCAGATTTGAGCTCCCTAACTTATCATATATATGGAGATAATTATATGAGTTGTCTTTCCATGTTTCAATTGTTAATACTTGTTTGATACTGTCTGGAAAGTAGGTTAAGTGACTTCGTACATCACGATTTCCCCCACTTTCTTCTAAACAATTTGATCATCTATAATAGTTGATTAAATCTCCTTTTTAAACTAAAATATTGCAAAAGAAAGAGTTAACAACTGTATAAATATTATTTTATTTAAATAAATATGACTATCTAGTTTAAGAAGGCATTTCTTATTTTTGGGTAAAATATGTAAAACAAAATTTTCCAAAGTCATTGTTTTTATCTAAATAATTATTTTTCCTAAAAAGTGAAGTTCAAGCCATGTTTTTTACATAGAAAATACTGTACAATTTTTTAAAAAATAGATTAGCATAAAATATCACATGAACAAAAAATCTACGCAAGTGTATCTTATTCTCTAATGATGATATCATGTAGGAGTAAAGATTATCAAATAGCAAAAGTCAGAGGGGTAAGTAATATTTTTACTAATGTAAGGGGTTTTGAATAAAATACACTAAAAGTTTAGGGATGTTCTCACAAATTAAATATCACGATAATAATTAAAATTTAGTAAGTTTGGATAAATCATTTATCTACCAAATTTTATTTTTTGAGAAATAAATTAAATGCACTAGTGTCAAATAAAGAAATATAGTAAAACAGTCATCATAATTTTTAATACATTCAAAATTTTAATAAAAGTTAAAATGTCTCGAGTGTCAATTCCCCCTACCTTTTCTATTTTTTTTCTCTTTATTTGTATGCCCCTCATTGTCTCTATAAGATAATGAACATCGAAGTAACAAAAATGTTGAGATGAAATAGGAAACATAGTATGTTGATGATCCAATGCATATATTGTAGAAGTATCTTTTCTTCAAGCCATTGAATCGCGACACATACAAGGAGTCAGTTCAAGAATGATTGTTTTATGAAAAACGCAAAAATAGTGTATGTGTTATTTTCAAGTTAACAATAGCAATAGGTTTCTACTACTAACTCACTAATTCCTCAGGAACATCGACAATAGGTTTTTTTGCAACAACATCAAATGTTGAGTAAACAAATGTTCATCAATTGTTAGTCTCTAACTTTGTCTTGCAAATGTTTACCATATCCCCCGAGGTATCAATTGAGGATTTGTTATATGAAGACTTTATCAAGGCTCGGGACTCGTCTTACCAATGATGAATAAATAATTTTCATACCAAGAAGACTCAAAAGGATATTTTCCTGATCTTCAGTAAGACCAGTCTTGAGCCTAGCTAGAGTTTTTATATCAAAAGCCTCGAATCTTAGGTGGCCATGGTTGAAATCTGCTAGACGAAGTTGAGACGAAGTCAATTAATGAACATTTGTTGAATCAGCCTCAGATGTTGCTATAGATTTTAGTAAAATCTATTGTTATTGTTTCTAGGAATTGATTAGTTGGTAGTAGAACCCTTCTATTGCTATCGAGAATAAAAAAAATAGCACAATCACTTTTCTTTGGGGGCTTTGTTTAACTAAGCCAACCTTGAAGTGGCTCTTTGTATGCGCTGCTATGCCTTGGCTTGAATAAAATTTTCTTCCACAATATGTGTTTTGGTACATCAACCTACCATGTTGACCATTTTGTCCTTGCATTTTTGTTACTTTCATCGTCATTATTTCAAGGAGACGATGATTTTATATATATAAAAAAATTAGAGGAGAAATGAGGAGTTGGGTTCAGAGAAAACTTTTATTCAAATTATAACTGTATAAAAAATATGTTGTCTGTTTTAGTTTATTTATTTATTTAAAGAACGTTCAAAATGTTAATAAAAGTTTTATTGTCTCCAAACCCAACTCACCCTGTCTCTTCTATTTTGTTCCCTTTATATATGTACTCTTCATCCTCTCTATAAGATGATGAATAAAAATAACAAAATGTAGGAATAGAATGGGCAACATGGTATATTTATGTATCAATGCATGTGTTTTAGAAAAACACTTTTCTTCAAGCCAAGGAATAGCGGCACATACAAGGAGTCAATTCAAAAATGGTTGGGTTAAACCCACTCCCTCTCCCCCTCCCAAAAAATTTTTGTTTGAGTTATTTTTCAAGTAAATAACATAAATATGGTTCTACTATCAACTAACAAATTCCACATCAATATCAACAATAGGTGTTTTCTATAACATCACACATTTATTCAACAATTGGTCTTCAATTGCTCTCTTTTCCAGCTTCGAATAGCAGACGTCAACCATGGTCGCTTAGACATCATTTGAAGCATTGTGATATGAAAATTCTATCTAGGATCAAGGATCGTCTTAGCAAAACTGAGCCAAAAGTCATTTTTTCATCAAAAAGACTCAAACTGAAATTTTCATAATTTTTTGTAAGACTATCCCTACACCTAATGAGAGTTTTCATATCACAAACCTCAAATCATTCAAAGGGGGGTATGGTTGACATTTGCTAGTCAAAGCTAGAGACAGAGACAAATGATGGACATTTGTTGAATCAACATCATATGTTACATTAGAAAAATATGTTGTTGTTGTTGGAGAATTAATTAGTTGGTAGTAGAACCCTTCTATTACTAGTGATTATTAAAATACTAGTACAAACACTTTTCTCTAGGGTTTCATTTAATCTAGATAATCTTGAACTGACTCCTTAGCTTTTTTGAGTTGCTATGTCTTGACTTGAAGGAAAGTTTCTTTCACAATACATGCATTGGTACATCAACATATTATGTTACCAATTTTTTCCCTACATTTTTGTTACTTTCATGCTCATCATTTTAGGGAGAGGATGAGCATTTATATAAAGAGAAAATAATTAGAAGAGGCGGGGGAGTTGGGTTTGGAGACAACTCAACTTTTATTCACATTATGAATATATTAAAAAATATGTTGGTTGTTTTACTTTATTTATTGGCATTGGTGCATTTATTTTATTATCCTAATAACAAAAAATTAGGTTCATAAATCATAAATTCAAAGCAAATTTTAATCCTCATCATGATATTATTTTATTTGACAGAATACCCCTAAAATTAGTGTGTTTAATCAGAACCCCTTGAATTATTAGTAATATTTATTACTCTATGACTTTGGCTATTTGATTGTCTTGACCCCCACATAATCTCATTCTTAGAGAGTGAAACACACTCATCTATGACTTAAATTTTTTGTTCATGTGACATTTTTCAAAAAAAGAAAAAAAAAATTAAGATTAATTTTTAAATTATTTTTGGGCCAAAATTATATTGGGAAAGTTATGCGATTAGACAAATATATACTAGTTAATTAGGTAACATAGGTATAGCTTGCATCAATTACAATTCAAAATTTACTTCTTGCTATAGTTACACTCCTCTCTCTCCCCTCTCTTTGGAATCTCTCTCGCACCTGTCCTCTTTATCAATCATCTATCACTCACCTCTCCCCTCTTTATCAATCATCTATCACTCACCTCTCTCCTTTCCTCGCCCCAGTCTCTCTCTCTCTCTCGATTCACTTCTGTTAATCTCTCTAACTTTATACAAACACAAATGTATAATTTTTGTTTGTGTTTGTATAAAGAGAGAGAGAATAGTTGTACAAATGCAAGTACATATCTCTCCGCCATATATAGTTATAATTATACAAATAGAAATCATCCCCTGCCCAGTTCTGTTTTGTCTTTCTCTCTCTCTCTCTCACTTTATACAAACACAAATTCTATAAATATAATGTATAAGATGTGTTTATATAAAGCGAGAGAGATATTGGATATACAAATACAAATGTTTTAACTCGATTCAATTATATACGATATCAAATTGTATGTAGCTATGCAAATGCAATCATTGATACATATACATAGTAGTTACATATATAAAATTATCTAATTGATATGCATATAGAATTCACCTCTCTCTACTCTCTGCCCTCTCTCGTTCGCCTCTGTCCTCCCTCTTTAATTTCGTTTGGCACTCTCCTTGTCATAACCCAAAAATAGATGTGATGGCACTCGTCCTATCCCACCAAGACAAGTAAGCCTAAAACTCAATAATTTCGATAAAGTGCAGAAATAAAATAAAAATAAAAGTTTAATATCAATTACTAATGCGGGCAACAAGTCAACTTAACTAAATCCTCAAAACCTGGTTGTCTCTCAAGTAGAACAAAATCATAAATAGGAGTAAGAAGGTCCGCTGAGATGACAAACAACTACCTCACAAATCTCCACATGAAACCTCAAAAAATAAGATAATAGAAAGTATCACAAAGATCTAGGCTCGTAACCTACAAAAATGTAGAAGCAAGGGGTGAGTACCAAACCACACGGTACTCAACAAATAAACTTTTAAACACAAGCTAAGGGAATAGAATACGGGTATTCCTTACACCCCAACCGAACCTCTACAACTACAACCTGCATGAAAACCAGTCCAACCTAATATTTCACAATTTACATAGCACATAATTCAATCACATCACTTCAACAATACAGATCAACAACACATAAGATCAGGTTCGCCAATCACAAGTTCCTTTGAAAGGCACTCACAAGTTCACAAATGATAAAGATATGCAATGCAATGAAATGCAATGTCAAGTATAGTGATGAATGTCTGACCTAATGATACACTCAATGTCTCTCAGTCTGGGAACCATGGGGGACATATCTGTCCATGCATCGGTCGCGGCGTGCGACAAGTCCCTCGATAATAGAATTCGTCGCGGCATGTGACACGTCCCTCGAATTATAGTATCCATCACGTCCCTCGAAATGGTACGTCTTCTTTAATTTCTTATTCTTTCTCAATTCACATTACACTCGTCACAACCATGTATCAAAACCAATGCAAATGACACGTTCACAAATAATGAAGAGATGCCCATTTACTTAACAATGCACAATTTACAACAACACAATCGTGATACAACATCAATAATGAAACCTTTCAAATAATTCTCAAACATCACACACTAATAATTAATCACATAGCCTTTTATTACCCTTTTCCATCATTAGAATTATTCAACATGGACAAGTCAACTCATCACCAAGTCCCAGTACTCCCCAACACATACCACAAGGTAATACAGAATTCTATGCACTTAATAAGGGTTTATAAATCCACTTGCCTCAACTAATCAATAATTCACTCCAGGACTGGAGCCTTCCTCTTTCGTTGAGCTTCCAAATCAATGCATTCTATTCAAGTACATAATCACAATAAGATTTCAAAACTAACAACACCCATATTACTATAGGTTTAGCCTACACCCAAAAACTCACCCAAATCTATAATCAAGTTCTTAAGTTTCAAGCCTAGGGTTGAGTCCCAATTTTTTCCCCAAATATCATCAATCTAACGGTATTCACATAATATCCTACACTTAATATTTAATTATATTTACCAATTTATCAAAACTTGAATCAGAATATGGTATTAATAAGAAAATTCAAAGAAACAATGACGTCAATTGCTAATAACATCACGAGGACACCACTGTTTCAAATCTCAAATTGATATACCTTATATTACTAGCTATTAATTCAATCATGTCATCTAATCATAGCCTAAGTCCTTTCAAACTTGATTGGCCAGCGCCCAACAAATGTGTATGTGCGTGCGCACGCAGCAATTAATGAAGGCATATGCAGAGCAATTAATGCAGGCATATGAGAAATTCAAACCTTTAGTTGAATTTTCCTACTTTGGTCCGTTTTCACACCGCACACAGGTTAATTTTCTGCTCCTCTTTAATTTATTTTCTAAATTAATTAGGTACTAAAAGTGACAAATCTTACTAACTTATCTTAATATATATGGGCCAAATGGTATAGGGTCTTAAGTAAATTCAGGAGTTGGCCCATTAACTGCCAACTAAATAAATTAATTATTTAATAAATATCCGTAAATAACATAATCATAGTTATCGAATAGATAAAATTTTCAAACCAAATTCACTGACTAATCATAAATGACTCGGGGCAACAATCGAGAGGGGTAAAATAGTAATTTCACAAAAATTTCTAAAAAAAAGTCTTCCAGGTTATTACATTATCCACCACTAAAATCCATTTTCATCCTCGAACAAAAAGTAAAAGAAAGTACCGGAAGCTTTGAAAAGCTGAGGATATCTGGCACGCATATCGGACTCTGGCTCCCAAGTCACCTTTCCAACTAAGCGGTTCTTCCACTGCACCTTCACTGAAGCAATCTCCTTGGTCCTTGGTCCTCCTCGAATGTCAAGTCTAGACCTAGCTCCACTGAATTAAGTGAAAGCACATGAGACTCATCTGGTATATACTTCGGAAGCATGGATACATGGAAGACAAAATGTACAGCTGACAAACTAGGTGGCAAGGCCAGCTTATAGGTCACCTCTCTCACTCGGCTCAAAATCTCAAAAGGTCCAATGAATCTAGGGCTAAGTTTGCCCTTCTTCTCGAACCTTATCTGTAACACCCCAAATTTGAGAAAGGAAAAAAATCCAGATTTTTAGAAGTTGCAGGTGCCACCAATAGAGGCCACCTATGGACCGTCAGTTGACTTATGGCCCGTCAGTCATCTCCGTCGATGGGCCAGTGGACTTTTAGTTTTAGACCCTAGATTTTAGTCCTCTGACAGCCAAAAGACGACTAACAGGATGAATCGTCAGTCAACTTACGACCCGTCAGTCAACTCCGTCGATGGGCCAAATGATTTTTAGTTTTGAGACCCCATATGTCAGACCTTTGACAGCCAAAAGAAGACTGATAGGATGGACCGTAAGTTGAGTAAGTCCATCAGCTCCGTCAATGGGCCAGTCTACTTTTAGTTTAGGGGTAATAGGGTCTTTTCCTTGTTATTTTATCCCTAAACTACTTTATTTTGGTCAGTTTTAGCCTATTATTCTAGTCATATTTTACCATAAACGATTATTAATTAGAATTCACCATGCTTACAATGAAAAAGAGGAGAAAAGAGGCGATAGCTTTCTCCTAGAATGCATCAAGTTTCCTTCAGTTCCAGCCCCAAAATTGAAAGATTTCTCTGTGAAATTTGTCACCATGTATGTGGAATTTCACTAGTGGGTTCCGTTCATCCACTAGGTCTCTAGAATTAAGTCAGATTCTTGATTCCTATATCTTGCTTAGACCGAGGGTTTCTAAAACACTAGATATTTGTTGTGATTTAGCTATTAGAGTATTCCTAATCAGATTATCATGTTTTTGTAGAATCATTGCTTGGTTCTTTGAATGAAATTCAGAACCCTAGTTGTGTAAATTCTTTTAATTCATGAATTACACATGCTAGGTCAGTTAAAAATCAGCATGTTATGTACTTGGTCATTGCATTCAGTTCAGTTCTTTTTAGTATATCTCAGTATTTCAATCATGTTCAGATTATGTCATTGCTAAGTTATGCTTTGTTTAGCTTATATGTTTAGTTCATCTTTTATCCTATCATGCATGCGCAGTAGCTTCCAAGTTCTGACACATACTCTACGCCACATCTTTTCATGATGTAGGTTCAGGTCCTCAGAATTCAGATCACGCGTAGATCGGTTCCTGATCCACATTCAACATCTTCAGTGGCGAGTCATTATACTTCGAGGACAATAGACATATTTTCAGATTTAGTCTTTCATTTCAATTTCAGTTTTGCTAAGGTTAGCTGGGGACATGTCCCAATAACTCTAGTCAATTAGAGGCTTTTTCAGACATATTTAGATTCAACTTTAGTTTTTCAGTGATTGTTCAGTATCACTAAACTTTTAGTATTTTATATTTATTAAGACTAGTATTGGGTATTCCCCATCATTCAGTTATTTCATGATTTAGCTTCCGCATTACTTATATTTTCGTAGATATATTTAGTTTGCTTATGATATACCTGCTCAGGGTTAGCTTGGGGTCACTCGTGATCCTAGGTCTCGTGTTTATGTCCAAAAGATAGCCTCGGTGCATGACATTATCACATCCTTCATGGGTGATACTCGGAGCCAAACATTGTCATCCTCCATAAACACTAATGTTGTAACTCTCCGATCTGTATAACTCTTCTGTCGACTCTGGGCTGTCAACAGTCTATACTGAATGATACAGACTTGCTCCATAGCATCTCTAAGTAAGTTTGTATCCAAAGAGTCCCTCTCCACCGAATCAAACCAACCGATCAGAGATCCACACCTTCTTCCATACAATGCCTTTAATAGGGCCATCGGAATACTAGAGTGATAACTGTCATTTTAGGTAAACTCTGCTAAAGGAAAATATTTATCCCATCTAGCACCAAAATTGATCACATATGCTCGGAGCATGTCCTCCAACAGCTGAATAGTTCGCTCGGACTGACCATCTATCTGAGGGTGAAAAGTTGTACTCATATCTAACTGAGTACCCAAACCATGTTGTAGTGCTTTCCAACAATGGAAAGTGAACAATGAACCTCAAGCAGATATAATAGAAACCAGATATCCATGTATTCGCAAAATGTGACTAATATACAGCTCGGCTAGCTTCTCTATCATATACTTCACCCAAATCAGAATGAAGTGGATAGAATCAGCTTGGAGTCATAACCACACACTGTGGTAGGCAAACCCACAAAAAAGTCCACAGTGATCCGCTCCCACTTCCAAGTAGGAATAGACATCCTTTGAGATATATCCCCGGGCCGCTAGTTCTCACACTTGAACAATTGGCAAGTCAAGCTCCTAGAAACAAAGTATGCAATATCCCTATTTATGTCGCACCACCAGTAATGCTGACTTAGATCATGATACATCTTCTCCGCTCCTGGGTGGATGGAATATCAAGAATAATGAGCCTCCTCGAGAATCAATCTAATCAACTCGCCCATATTGGGAACATAAATCCTACCTCTGGTCCTCAAGACACCATCAGAATCAAGGACATCCTCCTTAGCTTCCCCTCTCAACATTTTTTTCTCGAAAGAGACATAACTTCTGATCATCAAACTGGTGCTCACGGATCTTCTCGACTAAAGAAGATCGAGCCTCAATAAAATCAATCATGTCATCGCTCTCTTCTAAAATCTGCAATCGGACAAAACAGTTAATAAACCTCTAAACATCTCTAGGCAACAGACTCTCCTTAATACTAAGTGCGGCAAGACTCCTCATGCTAGAAGTCTTCCTACTCAAATCATCGGCAACCATAATGGCCTTCCCCAGATGATATAGAATGGTTACATAATAGACCTTCAACAACTTAAGCCATTTACGCTGCCTCAAGTTCAAATCCCTCTCACTGAAGATCAACTAAAGACTCTGATTATCAGTGAAGATCTCACAATGCACCCCATACAAATAGGGACACCATAACTAAAGTACAAAGACCACGCCTGCCAACTCCAAATCATGAGTAGGGTAGTTCTTCTCACGGGCCTTCAACTGCCTAGAAGCATAGGTAATAACCTTCCCCTTCTACATCAATACACCACCCCAAACCGAATCTTGAAGCATCACAATAAATAGTAAAGTTCACACCCTTGTTAGGTAGAGTCAACACAGGGGCTAAAGTCAACAAAGTCTTGAGCTTTTAAAGGTATCCTCACACTCATCATACCACTGAAAGCCCACACCCTGTCAAGTCAATCTAGACAATGGAGGAGCAATAGTAGAGCAACTCTGGACAAATCATTCATACTAGCCTGCCAATCCCATAAAACTTCAAATCTCGGTAGGAGAAGAAGGTCATGTCCAGCCTCTAACTGCCTCAATCATGGCCAGATCTACTCTAATACCTTCTTTGCAAACCACGTGTCCCAAAAATGCCACAAAATTAAGCCAAAACTAATTCTTCGAGGACTAGTGACATGTTTATCTTTATCACTTTTAGTCTTTAGTTTCAGTTTTGTTAGACCTAGTTGGGGCACGTCCCAACATATCTAGTAAGTTTAGAGGCTTATTTCAGATATAGTTAGATTCAGCTTAGTTTTGGGTTAATAACTTCTTTGTATTAAACTCATCAGTTTTCATTCATTTCAATTATATTATATGGGTATTCCTCATCTTTTCATATTGTATATGATTTAGCTTCCGCATCAGTTTATTATCTTTAGTATGCTCATGATCATGCCAGCAGGGTTAGCTTGGGATCACTTGTGGTCCTAGGTCCCGTGTATGCGTCTCGGGGGTAGTCTTGGGGTGTGACACCGACACTTGAATACCATTTATGGTCCCCAAGCTAATCCTCATCCTGGCTGCCTACAAGCGAAAAACTGATTAAAGCATAGAAAGCTTAAAATTGAATAAAATTTGATGAAACTTAGATACAAACTTTAACTCAAATGAAAACTCTAAATAATAAAGTATATTCAACTCTCCCCATAATTGGCAACTTAAGTCTTTAAAACATTTAATAAAATAAATGAATAATACCGACTTCTCAACTATACTGACTATCTATGAAGCCTCTAACTGATAAAGATGGAAGTCGGGACAAGACCAACAACATCCTGACTAAACTGAAAGGTAAATGAAATCCTACGAAAACAAGGAGGCTCACCATAGCTAAGTCGAACTCTGATGTATCAACGAAGCTCCAGTTTATGATCCCGAATACCTGTGTCTGCATCATGAGAAGATGTAGGACAAATGGCTCAGTACGTGGAATGTACGAGCATGTAAGAGGAATTCTAACGAATGAACATAAGCTTGAACTTTGATAAAATTAAAGGAGACATAGGCTTGAAAGAATCTGAAAGAAATTGAAGAACTTACCTGGCTCTACTCAACTCAACATAACTGAACTCATTTCAATATAAAACAGTTTAAAACAAGTGCAATATAAAGAAAAAGGAAAACTGTTTAAAACATGATGTTAACTCATAATCATAATATCATAAAAGACATACCATGCTCCCTCTCAAAGTCTACTTGTGCAATGCATGAATAAAGTCCCATACCCCCATTCATACTAAGCAGAACCCCTTGAGGAACCATGCAAATACTGTTGTGGGAGTTTTTCTAACCGACAACTGTCACTTAATAGTAATAGTGATGATACAACGTTATTAGCCCCACGCTGCCCAGGCCATCCTACACCTTGCCGGGGTAGAGGACCTCAACTACTAAGTGGATCCACTAGTCTATTGTGAAAAGGGTTCATCTAAAAAGTATAACCCTTTTCTACCCATGGTGGCTCCATGGTTTATGTTGACTTGATTTAATATGAACTCGCATCCCCATATCAGTGTTCAATACTACTCCCAAAAATATATTTAGCTCATATGTTTTTAAATACAACTTCTTTATATAATTTGAGATTAGTGCTCAAAAACATAGCTCAAAGGCTATCTTGGAAATCAAGGTTTCCTCTGTTGCTTTTTTGTGAAAGCATTTACTATTTAACTGAAAACTAGCCCAAAGGATCTTTACTGAAAAACTAGCTCAAAGGCTCTTTACTGAAAAACTAGCTCAAAGGCTCTTTTGAAAATCTCAGTTTTCCATTTTTATTTAAATGTGAAAACATTTTAAACACTTTTGGGAATACATAGTCCCTATATACTTTTGAATAAAAGAACTTCAACTTTACTCTTTACTGAACTCAAAACTTAAGTCTTAAAACAAAGTTATAACGTTTGTAAAAGACTTCTTAAAATATGGTTTATGTCGAATTATGGACATGAACGATTCAATCCAAGTTTTTCAATAACCATAGATAGAACTCAAATACTTGGAACTCAAGAACTTCACTAATACTACTCATTTCAAGAATGCTCAACTCAGAGGGTTTATGCAGAATTTTTGAGCATGAACTACTTAACTCAAGGACTCAAAGATACTTCTCGTTTAAAGACTACTCGACTAATAGGGTTCATGTAGAATTATGGAAATGAATTATCCAACTCAAGAATTTCCTGGGTAACATTTAATAGTCCTATGATTAGGAATGTAATCTCAAATGGATTAGAAACTCAATACTTAGGACACATGGAGATATTACTCCTCTCATAAATACTCAACTTATGGAGTTCATGCGGAATTTATGGGAATGAATGACTTGACTCGTAGGTTTACATAACATTATGAAGCTCATGATACAGAACTTCTCATTCTCTTACTTAATTCCTCAAAACTTAGTTCAAATAAATAGTTGATCTCAAAGGATTAACAATTGAACTCACAGGATTTCTTGAACTCTACTCTTAACTCACTCTTGAATGTGAATAATGAATTCAAGAGTTATGGTTCATGATAGGAAGGATATAGTGATGATAAAGTGGACTCATGAATACATTCTCTTCATTATCATACTCACTTTCTCGAGTCTTGAAACAAGTTATTTAAATTTGTAGAAGGTTCTTCAAAGAAAACTCCAAGGGCCTATATCAAATGTTCGGAAGAACTCTCAAGGCTTAACTCTTAACTCTACCTTGAATTTGGATTTATGGATTCAAGGTTATGATTCATGTTCATGGATGATTTCTAGATGTTTAAAAGTAATTTAGATTAGTTAGAATCAATGGAATGTGTTAGGACACTTAGAATAACTTAGATAGGCTAAACGACGAAAAACTGATGAAAAACGCCGATTCAGGCGTGTCCATGGCGCGCCGCGCCAGGCCCCAATTTACTAGGGCTCATTTTGGGCGCACTGCAGGCACGCCTCCCCAGCCTCCCTGGCGCAACGTGGGCGCGTCACGCCAGCATTGCCCCAGGCAAGACTGATGAACTTTTCCTCTCATTTTCTGACCTTAGATCTCTTTTAATCGATTTATTTTCTCAAGTTTTCCTTAGATTCAATTACCCAACCTAAGTACACACTAATCCACTCAAAAAAATCACTTTCATCTCAAGATATCATCAAAACTCCAACAAAACAAGATTTAGAATGGACTTCAGGAACACCTATTAAGAACTTAAATCCTTCAACTTTTTGAGAATGAAACTTCGCTGAAAATAGTATGTTTGGCGTGTGGGTTAACAAACCCAACACTATGGAAGATTACATACCTCTTAGGGATCAAACCCATGGTGACAATCCGCAACAACTCTCAAGAATTTCGACGAACGCTATGATCCTTTCTCTTTTCTCCTCTTCTCTTTTCTTCTTTTCTCTTCTTGAACTCTCAACTAAAACACTAGGCATAAACTAGGATTATAAAACTGAACCTAATAAGATTAGACCCCTAAAATATTACTAAAAACGAATTAAATCTGATTGGGTAAGGAAAAGATCAAAATTCCCTCTAAAATCCGGTTTTGACTTTCCTTATCTAGACAGCCCAATTTCAAATTGACATATCTCCCTCATACGATATCGATACTGAGCAAACTCGGTGGCGTTGGAAATATAATTCAAATATCTTCCCTGCGGTATCTAGTATCACACCTAAATCATCCTGATATAGAAGTTATGGTCATTTGAAGTCAACCCAAAACTCATATTTAACTTAATTTGCAAAATTACAGATTTTTGCTATTTCCAATTTAATTCTTTTTGAAACTCAAGGTCGTACATCTAGAGACCTTACCACTTAAGAAATTTTTAATTCCTTGGTAAAATATCACCCACTACGAAGAATGGTTCGAGTCTTATCTCAAAAACTTTTCTGGGGTGTTACAATATCTCCCACTTGGGTTCATCCTCAAATGTCGACTAGACTGGGTATGGAATGTTGTTACTCTTACTAAGGTCTGAGTATAATGGTGTACTCTTACTATATTCAAGCCTAACCCAAATCCTTAAGTTTGGATTATATACCTCTCTATAGGAGATCTCATCCCAAACTATTACTCTCTACCACCATATTGGGCTCATATCAAGAACCAACAAATATTTAACAACACCACATTCAAGCTTAGTACTCTAACAACTCCATGAACTCCTACTAATCAGCTCCTTAAGAAATTATCAACACTTGACTTGATTTCTCCTCTTATCAACTCCCCTTTAGGTATGAAGCTAACACTTGAAATGTATGGACCTATTCCACATTAACAACTCAATTTTACTATCTAGGAACACATGGAAAATTATAACTTAATAGGAACCTCATCTGGTAACATATCACCTTGGCACACCTCTTAATGCTTTTGTTAGTCTTGTGAATTAGCCACACTTCACTGCCTTTATCTAAAAGTTAGGGTCTCTCACTTGTATCACTCATATCTATTGCAGCTAATCACCTCAATTCCTCACCTACTCTATGTCAAGTCTTCTAGATTAAATCTTAAGACTAACATCATCACCCTAATGTTGCCATTCTTTTGATCATGATACTCATCTCGAATTCAAGCTTAATATTTATAACTAAACCCAATATCAATATGATTGCTTGCTTACTATACTAACTTGCAACTACTAGATACAAATTCAGAAACACTCGTCCACTAGGACCTTATGAAAAATAGTCAACCCTCACCTCTTAGTATTTATACTTACAATTTACTATCACATTTCCCTTCACAACTTGAGTACTATTCACTCATTCACTATACATTAATGCCTAGTTAGTTCTATTATACTTTGATTATTATGGGCTCTCCCTCAAAGTCATAAGCCTAGCTTAGATCTATAACCTCATGAATACTCTTTCTCTTCTATTCACTACTTACACTTGGTCATTACCTACACAATGACACTTCATAACAAACTCCTTTCTAGCTAAAACACACTCTACCTCCTATGGTGGAATCTTCACTACTCATCACTTTTTAGTCTAACCATAAGGGAAAACTCTTCATTAATAACTTACTAGGTTCATGACTATAATAGCATAGCTTGCCTCATCACTATCTCTCTTTCTAGCATTACTAAACCTCTGCATACTTTCCTCTAACTATGGGCTCTTTCACTATTGTTGCTCATGATCTCATAACTCATGCTAGCTTTTCGGGTGAAAATACTACTCAAGCTCTAAACATGCTTCCTCATAAGGATCTCAGCTGAAACAAAACCTAAGGAAAAGAGTACAACTCGCCTTTAGCTCGAATGCACGATTCACATGATTATGAGTGCATTCCTCTGAAATTGAACACTTAACTTACTCTGGGCTTTTCTCAATCCCCTCTAGAGTTTCATGACTTCCTCGAAACTCTTTCTAAGAACAACTCATCGACAAAGAACTGACTCTGCTTTTCAACCACCTCTAGTATGATGGGTAGTCGAATGAATATGAGAACGCACGAGAATGAATAAGTCCTTATGACATAGCTATATTGCACGAGTAATAGTATGAAAGAAGGGAAACTTTTCTTAAATGTCTGTAGTCCCTCGTTTATAAAAGTGGGGCCCTCACAACCATAAACGAGAACCTACTGACACGACTTCACAGACACCCTAGGACACTTAAATTTTGTGCTCTGATACCAAGTTTTTCACGACCCGAGCCTACACCCTGGACGTGGATGGCACTCTAAGACCATTGTTGGTCCCCTAGCGAACCCTCATCCTGGCTGACTACAAGTGGAAAACTGATTCAAGCATACAAAGATTAAAATTGAATAAAATTTTATGAAACTTAAATAAAAACTTTAACTCAAATGAAAACTCTGAATAATAAAATATATTCAACTCACCCCAAAATTGACAACTTAAGTCTTAAAACATTTAATAAAATAAATGAATAATACAGACTACTCAACAATACTTACTATCTATGAAGCCTCTAACTGATAAAGATGGAAGTCGGGACAAAACCCAGGACATCCTGACTAAACTGAAAGGTAAATGAAATCCTTCGAAAATAAGGAGGCTCACCATAGCTAACACGAACTCTTGAATGTATCAACGAAGCTCCATTTTATGATCCCGAATACCTGTGGCTTCATCATGAGAAGATAAAGGTCAAATGGCTTAGTATGTGGAATGTACGAGCATGTAAGGGGAATTCTAAAGAATGAACATAAGCTTGAACTTTGATAAAATTAAAGGAAACATACGCTTGAAAGAATCTGAAAGAAACTGAAGACCTTATCTGGCTCTACTCAACTAAACATAACTGAACTCATTTCAATATAATGCAGTTTAAAACAAGTGAAATATAAAGAAAAAGGAAAACTATTTAAAACATGATGTTAACGCATAATCATAATAGCATAAAAGACATACCACACTCCCTCTCAAAGTCTACTTGTGCAATGCATGAATAAAGTCCCATACCCCCATTCATACTAAGCAGAACCCCTTGAGGAACCATGCAAATACTGTTTTGGGAGTTTCTCTAACCGACAACCATCAGTTAATAGTTATAGTGATGATACAACGTTATTAGCCCCACGCTGCCCGTGCCATCCTAAACCTTGTCGGGGTATAGGACCTCAACTACTAAGTGGATCCACTAGTCTATTGTGAAAAGGGTTCATATAAAAAGTATGACCCTTTTCTACCCATGGTGGCTACATGGTTTATGGAGACTTGAGTTAATATGAACTTGCATCCCCATATCGATTCTCAATACTACTACCAAAAATATACTTAGCTCATATGTTTTTAAAAACAACTTCTTTCTGTGATTTGAGATTAGTGCTCAAAAACTTAGCTCAAAGGATATCTTGGAAATCAAGGTTTCCTCTCCTGCTTTATTGTGAAAGCATTTACACTTTAACTGAAAACTAGCCCAAAGGCTCTTTACTGAAAAACTAGCTCAAAGGCTCTTTTGAAAATCTCAGTTTTCCATTCTTCTTTAAATGTGAAAGCATTTTAAACACTTTTGGGAATACATAGTTTCCATATACTTTTGAAGAAAATAACTTCCACTTTACTCTTTACTGAATTCAAAACTTAAGACTTAAAACATAGTTAAAACGTTTGTAAAAGACTTCTTCTTAAAATATGGTTTATGACGAATTATGGACATGAACGACTCAATGCAAGCTTTTCAATAACCATAGATAGAACTCAAATACTTGGAACTCAAGAACTTCACCAATACTACTCATTTCAAGGTTGTTCAACTCAGAGGGTTCATGCGGAGTTTATGAGCATGAACTACTCAACTCAAGGACTCAAAGATACTTCTTGTTTCAAGACTACTCGACTTATAGGGTTCATGCGGAATTATGGACATGAATAACCCAACTCAAGGAATAACCAAACTCCAGGAATTCATGGGTAACATTAAATAGTCCCATGATTGGGAATGTAATCTCAAATGGGTTAGAAACTCAATACTTAGGACATGGAGATATTACTCCTCTCATAGATACTCAACTTATGGAGTTCATACGGAATTTATGGGCATCAACGATTTGACTCGTAGGTCTACATAACATTATGGAGCTCATGGTACAAATCTTCTCATTCTCTTACTTACTTCCTCAAAACATAGTTCAAATCAATAGTTGATCTCAAAGGATTCACAATTGAACTGAAAGGATTTCTTGAACTCTACTCTTAACTCTCTCTTTAATGTGAATTATGAATTCAAGGGTTATGGTTCATGATAAGAAGGACATCGTGATGATAAAGTAGACTCATGAATGCATTCTCTTCGTTCTCATACTCACTTTCTCGAGTTTTGAAACAAGTTATTTAAATTTATAGAAGGTTCTTCAAAGAAAACTCAAAGGGACTATTTCAAATGTTCGGAAGAACTTTCAAGGTTTAACTCTTAACTCTACCATGAATTTGGATTTTATGGATTAAAGGTTATGATTCATGTTCATAGATGATTTCTAGATGTTTAGATGTCATTTAGAGTAGTTAGAATCAATGGAATGTGTTAGGACACTTAGAATAACTTAGATAGGCTAAATGACAAAAAACTGATGAAAAACGCCGATCCGGGCGTGTCCCTGGCATGCCGCGCCAGGCCCCAATTTACTGGGGCTCATTTTGGGCGTACTGCAGGCGCTTCACCCAGCCTCCCTGGCGCAACGGGTGCGTGTCGCACCAGCATTGCCCCAGGCAAAGATGACGAACTTTTCCTCTTATTTTCTGACCTTAAACCGCTCTTAATCGATATCTTTTCTCAAGTTTTACTTAGATTCAATTACCCAGCCTAAGTACACACTAATCCACTTAAAAATAACTTTAATCTTAAGATATCATCAAAACCCCAACAAAACAAGATTTAGAATAGACTTCAAGAACACCTATCAAGAAATTAAATCCTTCAACTTTTTGAGAATGAAACTTCGTTGAAAATAGTATGTTTGTCATGTGGGTGAACAAACCCAACACTGTGGAAGCTTACATACCTCCTAGGGATCAAACCCATGGTGATAATCCGCAACAACTCTCAAGAATTTCGACGAACGCTACGATCCTTTCTCTTTTCTCCTCTTCTCTCTTCTTCTTTTCTCTTCTTGAACTCTCAACTAAAACTTTAGACATAAACTTGGATTATAAAAATGAACCTAATCAGATTAGACCCCTAATATATTACTAAAAATGAATTAAATCTAATTGGGTAAGGAAAAGAACAAAATATCCCTCTAAAATCCGATTTTGACTTTCCTTATCTAGACAGCCCAATTTCGAATGGACATATCTCCCTCATACGATATCGAAACTGAGCAAACTCAGTGGCGTTGGAAATATAATTCAAATATATTCCCTATGGTATATGGTATGACACCTAACTCATCCTGAGCTACAAGTTATGGTCGTTTGAAGTCAACCCAAAACTCATACTTAACTTAACTAGCAAAATTTCAGATTTTTACTATTTCCAATTTAATTCTTTTCGAAGCTCAAGGTTATACATCTAATGACCTTAAAATTTAAGAAATTTTTAATTGCTTGGTAAAATATCACTCACTACGAAGAATGTTACAGTACACTTGGAAGATTATAAGGGAATACGTCAAGAAACTCCTGGACCACAGGAACATAATCCATGGAATGTGGTTCAATAGTGCCCCAATGAATGCTAAGTAAGACAAACACCCTCTCTCCACCAATATTTGAGCACAAATGAATTAGATGACCTTACTAGGATAAGAGCCACTAGTACCCTTCCACTCAACCCTCGAAACACCAGGCATTGCTAAGGTCTCAGGTTTAGCATTACAATCAAGAACAACATCCCCAAGAATGATTAAGTCTACCCAAGTGTCATACCCCGATAATGAAACAAGACATGATCGATACACTCGATCCACCACTAAAGGCTCACCCACAGGTGTAGAAACAGGAATAACTACAGTCATGCTTTCACATATCATATCAAATTCAACAACAAAATAGGTAGACACATAAGAGAATGTAGACCCATGTCAAAAATACTGACGTAGATCGATGGCATACTGGATGATACCTATAATAACAACATTAGAAAGTCTCTACCTCGGGTCTCCCTGGGAAAGCATAACTCTGGCCCCCTCTGCCACCTCCATCCAGGGTGATACCTCTCTCCCCACTCTACTGAGCTGCACTACCACTACCAGAAGTTATACCGCCTTTACCTGACTGAAATCAACCTCACTTTCTACCCTGTAGTACCGGTGGTCTAGTATGAAATGAAGGATTAGGCGGGGGGTCCTCCATGACCCCTCTGGAAAGTACACTGTCGCATCAGGTGATCATGATCTCCACAACTAAGCAAAGCCTCTGATTTGGGAACTGCTGTGTGGATCTTAAAATCCCACTATAATTTCCTCACCATATATGTCACGCCCCAAGCCTACACCCTGGGTATGGTCGACACTTGAGAACCATTGCTGGTCCCCAAGAAAACCCTTGGCCTGACTCATTAATCAGCGGAAGACTTATTCAGTAGAAATAGAAATCTCAAAACAAACTCAACTCATAAGGATATCATAATTAAAATAGTTTAACTCAATATATTCAAATGAACATAAGTGTTCAACTCACAGTCTTTAAAACTTCAATAAGGAAAATGAGAAAAAGACTCCTCATCTACTGTCTATGAAGCCTCTAAAATACTGATATGGAAGTCGGGACAAGACCCACGACATCCTAACAAAACTAGAAGTAAATGTGGAAACCTCCTGAAGCACGGAGGCTAACCAAAGCAAATCTGTACCTGCAAGTGGTATCATTGAAGCGCATGCTGATGACACTAAATACATGTATCTGCATTATGAAAAAAAGAAGGCCAAATGACGTCTGTAGATTAAATGTACGAGCATGTAAGGGGATTTGTAAAGAATAGACGTAAGCTTGAATTGATAAAAAAGAAGAACATACTCACCTCATCTCAACTCAACTCAACTCGAGTCAACTCAAATCAAGGGTACTCACCTTAATTCAATATAAGAGCAATAATAAAGATACAATATAAATAAAGCTTTTAAGACAATAGATAATAACTCAATATATGTGAAAATACAATAATAAACTCTTTACTCATGTTAGGGAGATTCTCTAACCGACAACCATCACTATAAGTTATGTGATGATACAACGTCTCGCCCACGCTGCCAGAACTGTCCTATACCTTCCCGGAGTATAGGAAATCCTCAACTAAGTGGATCCACTAAGCTGTACTTAAAATCAATAAGGAATCATCTAAAAAGTATGACCCTTTACCTATGTTGGCATACATGGTTTATGAGGACTTTGAGTTATCTGAAATCATCCTCATACCGACGCTTAATACTATTCCCAATAATAAAACTCATGCTCATATGTTTAAAAACATTTACTTATCCTCAAACTTTGAGTTTATTACTCAAAAAAATTTCTTAAAAGAGATAATGCTCCAAAACTCCTCATGAACTCATTTGGAAATCAAGGTTTCCTCTCGTTTTAAATGTAAAATAAATTATACTTTGGAATACTTAGTCCCCTTATATTCATTTTGAAAACATGAACTCAAATCTCCTCATCCTCATACTCAAGTCTTTAAACAAGTTTTAAAATATTGTAAAAGACTTCTCAAACTGACCCAAAGGACTCCTTCGAACTTTACTCTTAGTTCTATCTTGATTTTGAAATGTGAATTCAAGATTTATGAATCATGATATATAGGATCTCTCGATGGTTAATGAATTTTTAAATAGTTAGGATTCAGAAGAGAATGAAAGCTCGACTCAAAGGAACAAGTGAGGAACGAGAATAAAGGAGAAAAGTGGCCTGACACTTCGGGCACAAGAGTGGCGCGTCGCGCCAGGCCTCTAATTACTGGGTGTCATTTATGGTGCACAACTGGCACCCCATGCCAGGCCTACTGGCTCATCGGGGGTGTGGTGCCCCACGCCAGGTCTTCCCCCAACCCTTTTCCAGAACATCCTGACGAATTTTTCTTCTCGGTTTTTTGCCTTAATTCCCCTAGAATCGATTAATTTATTCCAAACTTCCTTAGATTCGTAAACCAAACACAAGTAAACAAAAAACTACTCAAGTTTCCTCAAGAACAACCCTCAAATCAAAAACCTTGACTTAAGAACTCATCAAACTCCATTAACAACGAACGAACAAAACCTCAAGAAAACTCATGAAGAACTCAATACACGAAATCTAATGGAGGAATTCAATAAGGAAACTCATGAATGGTGTGAGGGTGAACTAATCCACCGCTATGAAAACTTACATACCTCGAAAGAAGTATGTTCTTGGCCATTTCTCTGAAATCTTGAAGTACTTCTTGAAACTCCTCTTTTCTCCTCTTGAACTTTGCCCTAGTTTTCCAAACGTTTTTACACTTGAGTGAAAATTGATTTTAATTAGCTTTGAACCCTAATTGAAAGAGAAAAACTCTTAAGATTAATGGGGTAAGGAAAAGGCCAAAATACCTCTCCTTAAAATGGATGAATTTCCTTAACTGGACATGCTATTCTCAAATGGGCATATCTCCCTCCTCTGAATTCAGAATTCAACAAACTCAACGTCATTGGAAAGAGGGATTAACGGACTTCGATTTCACACATCATAAGCCCTATAACTCATCTTTTACTGAAAGTTATGGTATTTTGAAGTTGAACCAAAATTCACAATTGAAGACTAACTTGCACAATTCTCAATTTAGCTATTTCTAGTTTAGCTCTTTCTAAATTTAGCTCTTTCGAAGACCGAGTTGTTACTATGTAGGTCGCTGTTGTGAAATGTATGAGCCTTGACCCCCGCTATAAGAACCCCGAGGTATCTTACCACCCTCGGATGTCCTCCCCCTCACTAATCTACCGGTACTCTACGTCTCATCTAGAATAATGGCCAAAGCATGGCTAGACAACATGCAAAAATAGGCCTCATACTCTATAACAGATGTGTTAGCCTGCCTGAGATTCTCAAACCTCAAACGACTCTCCTCTCTAATTGTCCAAGGGATGAAGCGGTTATGAAAGGCACTTGAAATATCTCCCAAGTCACTGGAGGAGATCCAATTGGCAAAGACTTCGAATAAACTCTCCACCACTCTCTCGCTGGCCCATGAACCTGGAGTGTAGCATACCAAACCCCATGTGACTCAGCTAATCCAGCCACATCTAGCAACTCTCGGCATGTAGTCATAAACTCATGAGCATCCTCGCTCTTCCCACCCTGAAACCTGGAGTGTTGCATATCTTTTGGATTTTTCATACCTGTGTTGCTCATCCTCTGTCAAAACATACGACAATGCAACTTGACCCCCAACTGCTAGTGCAAGATCATTCCCAACCACGGGATCCACTAGTGGATGTCCCACTGAGTCTTGAATAACTGGAGCTTGTTGATGCTCTTGGGTCAGAGCCCCCACTCTAGTTTAGGATTCCTGTGGTTCGCCGGTCGCACACCCACCCTGAGAAAAGCTTTTGAGTACATTCAATACCCTTAGTAAGGTATCCTGAAGCAAAGGTGTGGATGAGGGCTCTAGAGGAACCTGGTCCTCTCTGTCATCAATTTGAGGCTCTGGAGAAATCTCTCTAGCATGACCCCTCATTGGTGCTGCCCCACGGGCCTGACCTCTAGCTATTGTTGTTCCATGGGCACGAACTCTAGATCTGGCTGTACTTCTACCCCTAGCTGGGGCCTCAGCAACTATCTTGGGGACTGCCTCCCTTTTACCACCTATAATAGTAGCTCTAGTCCTCGCCATTTGTAAAAAAAATAAATATGATAGGTCAGTACAAAAAAGGTAACCACGCATGATGAGAAAGAATGAACAAAAAGGAAGTTTCATAATCGTCTTCATAGCCTCTCGAAGATACGTACAAAAGTCTCCATACTGATCCTCGAGGCTATACATAGATTCGACTTGTATACAGATGAAACCTATGAACCTGGGTCTCTGATACTATTTTGTCAGAAACCAAAAATGGATGTGATGACACTCGTCATATCCTATCAAGACACGTTTGCCTAAAACTCAACAATTTAGATAAAGTGCGGGAATAAAATAAAAATAAAAGTTCAGTAACAATTACTAATGCAGATAAGAAGTAAACTTAACTAAATCCCCAAAAGGTGGTTGTCTCTCAAGTAGAACAAAATCATAAATATGAGTAAAACGGTCCGTTGAGATGACAAACAACTACCTCACAAATCTCCACCGGAAGCCTCAGAATATAATATAATATAAAGTATCACGAAGATCTGGGCTCCTAACCTACAAAAATGTAGAAATAAGGGGTGAGTACCAAACCACACGGTACTCAACAAGTAAACTTCTAAACACAAGCTAAGGGAATAGAATACGGGTACTCCTTACACCCCAACTGAACATCTACAACCTGCATGAAAATCAATCCAACATAATAGTTCACAGTTTGCATAGCACATAATTCAACCACGTCACTTCAACAATACAGATCAGCAACACATAAGATGAGGTTCACCAATCACAAGTTCTACAGAAAGGCACTCACAAGTTTACAAATGATAAAATGCAATGTCAAGTATAGTGATGCATGTATGACCTATCGATACATACCCACTGTCTCTCAGTGGGCACATATATACCTTTAAAATACACTATTAAATCGTGCAGGTGGGTAATAGGTCCTACTCAAAGTTTGGGATTGTTGCAGCAATTTCGGTCAAAGTTTGGATATATTTTGAACCCTTCTCTCTCTCTCTCTCTCTATATATATATATATATATATATATATATATATTGATTCCCTTATGAAATCAATTTTTTAAAACTTATAAGAAATATTATAAATAAATTAAATTGTAATGCACATAATATAAGATCTTACGATAATTTTAAGTTAAGTGGTTGTTTTTTTGTATTATTTGTTTGATTATGATAACCTTCCACTAAAAGAGGAACAATAATATTTTAAATAACCTAAAATAAATGAAAAATACAAAAATTAAAGTCAAACATTTAATTTGAAACATTATTATATTTAAAACTATTCTTACAACGAGCGGGCACGAATACTAGTTCATTTAAAAGAAAAGTACTTTTAAAAAAAAAAGTGACTAAGGCAATTTTTAATTATTCAACTATAGTGAGATTTAACCAAGGTGCAGATACATATATCTCGTTATTCATGATGTCAAAATTTGGTGTAATTTGTTCTAGATATATTATATCCAAGTGGATACGCATGTATTTGAATACATAACAAATCTCACCCGCCTCACTCTCCTCCCTCCCATCTCGCTTGCCACTCTCTTATGTATGTAGTATCCCAAATACTTGTAAATTCACACTAGATATATATAGATACATGCATCTAGTGTGTATCTGATGTGATTCACCTACATTTGTGATACAAATCTATCAGATTTTGATGTGTGTCTATACATGTATCTCATTATACATGAGGTCAAAATTAGATGTAATTTGTTCTAAATACAATATATCCAAATGGATTCACATTTATCTGGGATACATAACAAATCTCGTTCACCGCTCTCCTATGTATCTAGTATCCTAGATGCATGCGAATCACATTAGATATGTACAGATACATCTATCTAGTGTGTTTCACGCTCATTTGTGATACATAACTATCTCACTGGTCTCCCCTCCATATCACTCTCGCCTCTCTCCCTATGTTAGTGTATCTGGTAGCAAAAATATATGTTTCTAAGTGGATCTTCCTTAATATATGGAAGAAAAATCTTAATCCGTGATATATATATATATATGAATGTCTATTAAGGTAGATTTTCCCTTTTCTGGTGTAAAACTAAAACATGTTCAGTCGATTGGAAAGAGGGTTACGAACGACTTCGTATCCATAGATCACATTTATTTCTTGTAAGATTATGTTCTATTTATTTCTAAGTTACATTTTACATATACATATTGATACATTTGTTTAGTTGAATAATGTATGGAGATAATAGTTCAGATGATCACTCAATTTTGAATAATTTACTTAGAAAGTTATTCAACTTTGAGTTTTTTTCACTTAGTAAGTCACTAAAAAAAAAAAAAATCTTAAGTCATTCAACTATAAATATTTCACTTAGAAAGTCACACAACTATTGGTATTTCACAAAGGTGTCAAAATGAGCCCAAATATAGTTAATCAACCCAACTCACACAAAATTTTATGTGTTGGGCTCAAGATAATTTGGAATGGACTCAATCTCAACTCATTCAAGCCTTAACCCATTTTAAATGAATCCTCAATTGAGCCCAATTTAATATCAAATTTCAACCTGTTTGAAGACTGTTTATTTGCATTAGTGTAATGTATATTCTCATATTTTAGGAAGAAATTACTATCTATCTATCTATATATCTATCTATCTCTCTCTCTCTCTATCTATATATATATATATATATATATATATATCTTCTAGGATTTAACTATCAATTTGTAAAAAAATTTGAGTTGAAATTCAAATATTGATTGTAAAATTTGTAAATAACAATATGGTAAAATTATTGAGATTATGCGGGTCATGACTCAACCCAATTTTTAACTCATTGGAGCCCAACCAATTTGAGCTCAAAGTGAATTGGGCGGGTCATAACCCAACTCAATTTCTATTTCAACCCATTTTATATCTCCAATTTCAACTCAACACGCCCATTTGACAACCCTAGTATTTCACTTAGAAAATCACTCAACTATTGATATTTTACTGTAAAAGTAACACAATATTTTTTGCAAAAATCTAATTTTAGTTTAAACTACTTTTTTGAGAAAAATAAAAAGATATCTATTTTAATTGTCTTACTGACCCGCTTCAATTATTTAATTATATTTTTTTATGAAAAATATATCGTAGCAATAAACAAAACAAAAATCCTTTTCCAATCTAGCAATTGTCTTACTGGAATTAAATATGTTGAAAAATGATCCAAATAAAAAGGAGGAGGTTGGAATTTATCAAAGGTAATTAATAAGTAATGGAAAGAACACACAATAGCAATCTTTTATTACCTTTTCTTGAAAAAAATGTTTAAAAATAAAAATTGTATTTTAAAAAAATTTAATAAAATAATTAAGCTATCATCTTATTATTTTAAAAAAAGTTAGTTTATTTACGTTGATGATTTTGTAAATAAAATATCAATAGTTGAGTGACTTTTTAAGTAAACTATTCAAAGTTGAGTGACCATGAGATAATAACTTATACGGTGTGCTTCTCCTTCAAATGGCTTCTAAATGCTCAAAATGTGTCCAAAAATGGTGAGGCTCCACGTAATGCTCCCTTAACTCCCTATATAGAGTTCCATAAAGGTTTTGCAATAATAGGTGATCGAAAGCCATATCACCAAATTATTCATGGGCTAACACACGAAAAACTGAGAAAATCACATAATGGCTCCCAAATACCCAAAATGAGTCAAAAAATGGTGAGGCTTCACATACTATTCTTCCAACTCCCTACGGAGGGTTCAATAAATATTTTTCAAGAAAAGTCAATCGGAAGCCATATCATCAAAATATTGATGGGCCAACACACACGAAAAATTGAGAAAATTGCCTAATTACCAAAAATTGCTCCTAAATGCACAAAATGTGTCCAAGAAATGGTGAAACTTCACATTACTCCCCCAATTCCTTACGGAGGGTTCCGTAAAGATTTTGCAAAAAGTCAATCGGAAGTCATATCACTAAAATATTCATTGGTTGACACACTTGAAAAACTTAGAAAATTGTCTAATTTCAATAAAAATGACTCCTAAATATCCAAAATATGTCCAAAAAGGCGAGGCTCCATGTAGTGTTCCCCCAACTCCCTACGGACTTCATGCCCAAAATATTCTACCACATACTCTACAACAAGCTAATAATTAATTCTAAAATTGTGAATATCGTATATTCAAATGAATGATCGTTGAGTTATATTGTTGGACTAATGTTATTAAAGTTTTGGATTTATTATGATTTTTCTTTTTGTAATTATTAATTAAAACAAGAAATTAGACAAGAAAAAATGTTCCAAGTCATTGTCCTTGCAAAAAGGACATAACAATTAGTACAAATCAATCCAATTAATTACCCTAGTGGGTTTTTCTTTTCATTTGAAAAATCCGCCTTGAGCTAACAAGAGGATTTAGGGGGTACCATGCCATGATTACTAAAATATCCTTAACTTAGGTTGTGACTTTTTCGATGAGTTGTGACTTTTCCAATAAGTTGTGACTTTTTTCAAAGGGATGTGATTTTTCAATGAGTTGTGACTTTTCCAAAGAGTTGTGACTTTTTCAATAAGTTGTGACTAGTGTTGTGACTTCTCGGATGTAAAATCTCAGTAATTGAAAGAACTAGAAAGAGATAGAATTGGAAATACTCATTTTAGGAAAGAATGAAAAATCTGGAAAATTGGTTAAGTTAAGTTTGAGTTTTTGGTCAACTTCAAACGACCATAAGTCCTAGCTCTGGATGAGTTAGGTGATCTTACAGATACCATAGGAAAAACCTTGGAATTATCTTTCCAATGCCGCCAAGTTTGCGCTATTCTGAGTTTTTATGAATGAGATATGCCCATTTGAAGTTGGGTTCTCCAAATAAGGAAAGCCTAATCCAGATTATGGAAGGGTAGTTTGGTCTTTTCCTTACCAAATTATTTTATTTCATTTTTAGGGGTTATTTGAGGTCTAATCAGAATTAGATCAGTTTAGTCACTTGGAAATTCACGCTAGGGCTTGGAGAAAGGAGAAGAAAATTCAAGATTTGACAAATTTCTTGGAGAATTGCGTGTGGATTTCATCAAGGGGTGATCCCTACAAGGTATGTGAGATCACCTAGCGTTGGGTTAGTTCACCCACGCGCCAATCATGATTCAATTCAGCGAAGTTGTATTATTTTGAAAGAAAATCTTATGAGTTCTTGATGAAATTCGTCTGAATTCTTGTTGTTGGAATTTCTTGAGTTTAATTCATGATTTTAGGTGTGATTTCGAGTAGAATATTTCATATATTGATGGTATAGTTTATTCTTAGTGTTTGGGGAAAACCCAAGTTGAAATATGGGATTTAGAGTTGAAAAATGAAAAAGAAAACTCGGAATTCACATGGGCAAAGGCCTGGGGAGCCACCCCAGCCAGAGCGCCGTAACTGGCTCTGAAGTTTGACCTTTGGGGCACCACTCCAGCCAGAGCGCCCCACGTTACTCCCTGAAATTCAAGGGCTGGTACCCCACGCCTCTCAGAGCGCCAGGGATGCCAGTTATTCCACCTTTTCCCCCTTTTTTCCGTACTAGTTCCTTAGCAACGTACCTATGTTTCCTAGTTGATTCCAACACTCTAAGCTACGTATAAACATCATGAAATCATCCATAAACATGAGATCATGAACCTTGAATCCATACCTCAATTCAATGAAAGTTAAGAGTCAAGTCAAGAACTTAAGAATCAAGTAAAGGGAAGTTCATAAAGTTTTTCACAAGTCTTTCACAAACGTTTTAACTTTGTTTTAAGACTTAAGCTTTGAGTTGGGTAAATAGTAAGAGTAAAGTTCTTTTTCCTCAAAGACTATACGGGAACTAAGTATTCCTAAGAGTTAAAATGTTTTCACATTTGAGCAAGAAAGGAAACACTGATTTCCAAGAGAGCTTTTAAGCTAAGTTTTGAGTAATTATCTCAAACCAAAGAAAGAGTTTTTTTTAAAAAAATATATGAGCTGAGTACATTTTGGGAGTAGTATTAAGCCCTGATATGGGGATGCGAGTTCAAAATAACCGAAGTCTCCATAAACCATGTAGCCATCATGGGTAGAAAATGATCATACTTTTTAGATGATTCATTAGTGCTTTTTAGCACTGACAAGTTGATCCACGTAGTTAAGGTGTTCTATATGAAGGCAAAGTATAGCACAGTTTTGGTAGCTTGGGCAAGACGTTGTATCACCACTTAGGCTCATAGTGGTGGTTGTCGGTTAGAGAAACTCCTGCAGTAATTATGTTACTTTATTATATGAGTAATTGAGTTGTTATTTCATTTCTTTAACAAATTGACTTGCTACCTACTATTTTAAATGTTTTGTATAAAGGCACCCTATTATTGTTGTGTACATTGCATTTGAGTTAAGTTATTCATGGGTTGAGTAAATCCAAGGTAAGTATTTCTTTCAAATTCCTTTCAAGCTTATGTTATGTTTAGTACTCTCCTCGCATACTCGTACATTCAATGTACTGATGCCATTTGGACAGGATCAGCATCCAGCATCTCGTTGATCCAGTTGAGCACTCAAAGTCACTTGGTGAGCCTCCTTGCTTCTGGAGGGCTCCTTTTACATTTCTTTAGTACTTTAGTTGTTAAGATGATTGAGGGTCTTGTCCCGACATCCCTCCTTGTTTTAGAGGCTTCATAGATAGTTAGTAGTTCAGTTGTCTTTACATTGTTATTTCTTATGTTAATACTTGAGGTTCCATTTATGGCTAGTTGAATGTTTTATCCTTAAACATTCTGAGTTTAATTTGAGATAGTTGTTTTATAAGTGCATTTGATCATTGTAATAATGCTTAGAGTCTTCCGCTGAGTAAGTAAGTCAGGCCAAGGGTTTGCTTGGGTCCAACAATGGTTCTCGAGTGCTAGTCCCACCCAGGGTATAGGCTCGGGGCGTGACAGACTTGGTATCAGAGCACAGAGTTCAAGAGTCCTAGGGAGTCTATGAAGTCATGTCTGTAGATTCCTAGTTATCGTTGTGAAGTGTGTCACATCTATAATTTGAGGTTGCAACACTTAGGAAATTATCTTACTTCTTTCACACTCATTTTGTGTGATAGAGTTCATCTCTATAAATTCTCTTCTAATTTGTGCTAGCGCATGTTTTTCAGTTAATCATGCCTCTAAGAACAGTTGTTTGAGGTCGTCCTGCTAGGAGGAACGTTGAGGAGCAAAGGGTACCTAATTCACCTGAAGTGCAACCCCAAGGAGAAGTCACGAATGTTGAGTTCTAGGAAGTGATTCGAATGTTAAGACAAGCGGTGACTAACCAAGTTGGGCAACAAAGAGGGTCCAGACAGGAAGTAGCGGATACTTCAAGGATCCGAGAGTTCTTAAGGATGAATCTTCCAAGTTTCAATGGTTCAAGCACTACTGAGGATCCAGAGAACTTTATTGAGGAGTTACAAAAGGTATTTGATGTTATGAACGTTGCCGATGTTGAGCGAGTAGAACTAGCTGCATATCAACTGAAGAATGTTGCTAGGACTTGGTTTGACCAGTGAAAGAAGGGTAGAGCTGAGGGTGCACCACCTGCGAGTTGGGCTTGTTTTGAGATGGCCCTCTTGGGGTGTTTCTTTCCCCGAGAGGCCTAGGTACGAGATTTTTCACCCTTAAGCAGGATTTACTAAGTGTTCATGAGTATAGGTTAAAGTGGACCCAATTGTCCCGATATGCTCCATATAATATTGCGGATATGAGGAGCAGGATGAGTCTTTTTATTGCTGGGTTGTCCCTTCTGTCAAGCAAAGAGGGCAAGGCAGCCATGCTAATTGGGGACATGTATATAGCAAGGTTGATGGCCTATGTGTAGCAGGTTGAGGAAGAGAAGCTGAGGGATAGTAAGGAGTTTAGAAACAAGAAAGTGAAGACAGGGAATGATTCTGGACAGCAGAGAAATAATGTGAACCGTGCCTCCTTTCAGCAAAAGTAAAAGGGACCTGTCCATTATCTACTAGTGCATCTGCACCCAGAAACAAAGGTGAGTATAATGGTCAGAATTCGCAGAACTTCAGAGTTAGACCTGCACATTGTTAGGGTAGTGTGGCACAAGGAGGTAACTGGGCTCCTGCATGTGCTAAGTGTGGAAGGACTCACCCAAGTAAGTTTCGCGATGGCTCCACAAGTTGTTTCAAGTGTGGACAAGAGGGTCCCTTCATGAAAGAGTGCCCTAAGAACCGTCAAGGTAATGGGAATCAGGGTAATAGAGCCCAATATTCATCAGTTGCTCCACTAGACAGGGCTGCACCTAGAGGAGCTACTTCCGGTACTGGCGGAGGAGCAAACCACCTTTATGCGATCACTAGTCGTCAAGAGCAAGAGAATTCTCCAGATGTTGTCACTGGTATGATCAAAGTCTTTACTCTTGATGTTAATGCTTTGCTAGACCCAAGAGCCAGTTTATCTTTTTTGACTCCTTATGTTGCAAATAATTTTGCTGTTCTTCCTGAGAAACTTTGTGAACCCTTTTGCATTTCTACACTTGTTGGGAAGTCTATTCTAGCTGAGCGAGTATATCGTTATTGTGTCATTTCCATCAATCACAAGAACACCATGGCTGATTCAGTTGAGTTAGACATGGTAGATTTTGATGTCATTCTAGGTATGGACTGGCTTCATGCATGTTATTCCTCCATTGTTTGTAGAACTCGAGTTGTTAGGTTCCAAATTTGTAATGAGCCAGTTATAGAGTGGAGTAGCAGTTCAGCAGTGCCTAAGGGTCATTTTATTTTGTATCTTAAGGCGAGGAAGTTAGTTTCCAAGGGGTGTGTCTATCACTTAGTCCGAGTTAATAAATCGTGTTAAGATACCTCATATTCAGTTAGTTTCAGTAGTAAAAGAGTTTCTAGAAGTCTTTCCTGAGGATCTTCACGGAGTCTTTCTTGAGAGAGAAATAGACTTCGGTATAGACACTCTTCCAGATACTCATCCTATATCTATTTTGTCATACATAATGGCACCATCAGAGTTAAAAGAGTTGAATGAGCAGTTGAAAGATCTCCTAGATAAAGGTTTTATTCGATCAAATGTCTTATCTTGGGGCGCTTCAGTCTTATTTGTGAGGAAGAAGGATGGTTCTCTAAGATAGACCTCAGATCATACTACCATCACTTGAGGGTAAGGGAATGTGATATTCCCAAGACATCATTCAGGTCCCGTTATGGTCATTAGGAGTTCCTAGTTATATCCTTTGGTTTGACCAATGCGCTTACAACATTCATGGACCCTATGAATAGAGTATTCAAGACTTATTTAGATATGTTTGTTATCGTATTCATTGATGACATACTAATCTATTCTCGGAATGAGGAAGATCATGCTAGCCATCTCAGAATAGTTCCCAAACTTTAAAGGATAGAGAGTTATATGCCAAATTCTCTAAGTGTGAGTTTTGGCTTGAGTCTGTGGCATTCTTAGGTCACATTGTGCATGGAGAGGGAATTAAAGTTGATACCCAGAAAATAGAGGCAGTGCAAAATTGGCCTAGACCCATATCTCCAACAGTTATTAGGAGTATCTTGGGTTTGGCTGTCTATTATAGAAGGTTCATATAGGGTTCCTCATCTATTTCACACCCTTTGACCAAGTTAACTCAGCAAACAATGAAATTTCAATGGTCTGAAGCTTGTCAGAAAAGCCTTCATGAATTGAAAAAGATGTTGACTACTGCCCGAGTATTGACCTTACCAGAAGGCACGCAAGGCTTTGTTGTTTATTATGATGCGTCTAGAGTTGGTTTGGGTTGTGTGTTAATGCAAAATGGCAAGGTTATAGCTTATGCCGCCAGACAGTTGAAAGTTCATGAGAAGAATTATCCAACCCATGATCTAGAATTTGTTGTCGTAGTATTTGATTTGAAAATATGGCGCCATTATCTTTATGGTGGTCATGTGGATGTGTTCACCGATCGCAAGAGTCTTCAGTATGATTTTACTCAGAAAGAGCTTTATCTCAGACAAAGGAGGTGGTTAGAATTACTCAAGGATTATGACATGAGTATTCTTTATCACCTAGGTAAGGATAATGTTGTTGCTGATGTCTTGACCAGGTTATCTATGGGTAGTACCGCCCACTTTGAGGAAGATAAGAAAGAGCTAGCAAAAGATGTGCACAGACTTGCACGCTTGGGAGTCCGACTAATGGGTTCCACAGAAGGAGTAGTAGTGGTGATGAATGGGGCTGAATCATCATTAGTGTCGGAAGTAAAATAGAAGAAAGACCAAGATCCTATTTTGCTTGAATTGAAGGCAAATGTTGATAAGCAAAAAGTATTGTCTTTTGAATAAGGGGGAGATTACATATTGAGGTATCAAGGTAGGTTGTGTGTACCAAGGTTGGATGAACTCCAAGAGAGTATCATGGAGGAAGCTCATAGCTCCAGATATTCCATTCACCCGGATTCCGCCAAAATGTATTGTGACTTGAGGGAAGTTTATTGGTGGAGTGTTATGAAGAAGGGCATTGCAGAGTTTGTTGCTAAGTGTCCGAATTGCCAGAAAGTTAAGGTAGAGCATCGAAGGCCCGGTGGTATGGCTCAAAATATAGAACTTCCAGAATGGAAATGAGAGATGATCAATCTAGACTTCATCACAAGTTTACCAAGGTCTCGCAGGCAACATGATTCTATTTGGGTGATTGTGGATCGAATGACCAAATCAGCCCACTTTTTGCCGGTAAAGACTACCCATACAATAGAGTATTATGCTAAGTTGTATATTCAAGATGTAGTTACACTTCATGGGGTGCCAGTTTCAATTATTTCAGATAGAGGTGCCCAATTTACTGCATAGTTCTGGAAATATTTTAAGAAAGGCTTGGATTCAAAGGTGAACTAAAGTACTAATTTTCATCCTCAGAATGATGGTCAAGAAGCACGCACTATTTAGACTTTAGAAGATATGTTGAGGGCATGTGTAATTGATTTCAAAGGGAATTGGGATAATCACCTACCTCTCATTGAGTTCACTTACAACAATAATTACCACTCCAGAATCCAGATGGCTCCTTATAAAGCTCTTTATGGGAGAAGATGCAGATCTCATATTGGATGGTTTGAAGTTGGTGAAGCATGGTTGATAGGACCAGATTTAGTGCATCAAGCTATGGAGAAAGTGAAAGTGATTCGAGAGAGTTTGAAAACAGCACAGAGTCATCAGAAATCCTACACTGATATTAGGAGAAAGGAGTTAGAGTTTGAAGTAGATGATTGGGTATAATTGAAAGTTTTACCCATGAAAGGTGTTCTGAGATTTGGTAAGAAGGGGAATCTTAGTTCCCAGTAGATTGGTCCTTACAGAATATCCAAGAGGATTGGCAATGTAGCTTATGAATTAGAGCTACCACAAGAGTTAGGAGCGGTTCATCATGTATTTCATGTCTCCATGTTGAAAAAGTGCATGGGAGATCCTTCACTTATTATACCAACTGAAGATATTGGTATCAAGGATAATTTGTTCTATTAGGAGATTCCAGTTCACATTCTAGATGGCCAAGTTCGCAAGTTGAGGACTAAGGAAGTAGCGTCAGTTAGAGTCCTTTGGAGAAATCAGTTTATTGGGGAAGCTACTTGGGAAGATGAGGAGGATATGAAGAAGAAATATCCACATCTCTTCGAGCCTGGAGAAATTCCAGACCAAGGTACTAATTCTCTTCTTAGTACTCTTTAAATTATATACTTGATATGTTATATTTTCTTGTTGGGTGTTTGAGCTGAATGTTAGATGTTACACCCTTAGCCTAGTAATGGTAATATCATTCGAGAATGAATGTTCCCAAGGGGGAGATATTGCAACATCTCGCTAATTGAAAGAACTAGAAAGAGATAGAATTGGAATTAGTCACTTTAGGAAAGAATGTAAAATCTGGAAAATTGGTTAAGTTAAGTTAAGTTTGAGTTTTTGGTCAACTTCAAACGACCATAACTCCTAGCTGAAGATGATTTATGTGTGCTTCCAGATACCATAGAAAATATCTTGGAATTATCTTTCCAACGCCACCGAGTTTGCACGTTTCTGAGTTTGTATGAGTGAGATATGTCCATTTGAAGTTGGCTTCTTCTAATAAGAAATGTTTAATCCGGATTTTAGATGGGTAGTTTTGTCTTTTCCTTACCAAATTATTTTATTTTGTTTTTAGGGGTTATTTGAGGTCTAATCATAATTAGATAAGCTTAGTCAACTGGAAATTCACGCTAGCGCTTGGAGAAAAGAGAAAAGAGGAGAAAGGAGAAGAGAGTTCAAGATTCGTCGATTTCTTGGAGAATTGCGTGTGGATTTCGTCAAGGGGTGATTCCTATAAGGTATGTGAGATCACCTAGCATTAGATTAGTTCATCCATGCGCCAATCAAGATTCAATTCAGCGAAGTTGTATTGTTTTGAAAGCAAATCTTATGAGTTCTTGGTGAAATTCGTTTGAATTCTTTTGGGTTCTTGTTGTTGAAATTTCTTGAGTTTAATTCATGATTTTAGGTGTGTTTTTGAGTAGAATTTTTCATATATTTATGGTATAGTTTATTCTATGTGTTTTGGGAAAGAACCAATATGAAATAGGGGGTTTAGAGTTGAAAAACGAAGAAGAAAAGTCAGAATTCCCTGGGCAGTGCCTTGGGGCGCCGCCCAAGCCAGAGCACCCCAAGTCACTCCCTAAAATTCAAGGGCCGGCACCCCACACCTCTCAGAGCGCTACGGACGCCCGTTCTTCCAACTTTTACCCCTTCTTTCCGTACTAGTTCCTTAGCAACGTACCTATATTTCCTAGTTGATTCCAACAGTCTAAGGTACGTCTTAACATCATGAAATCATCCATAAACATGAGATCATGACTATTGAATCCATACTTCAATTCAAGGAAATTTAAGAGTCAAGTCAAGAAGTTAAGAACCAAGTCAAGGGAAGTTCATAAAGTTTTTCAAAAGTCTTTCACAAACGTTTTAACTTTGTTTTAAGACTTGAGCTTTGAGTTGAGTCAAGAGTAAGAGTAAAGTTCTTTTACCTCAAAGATTATACGGGACCTAAGTATTCCCTAGAGTTAAAATGTTTTCACATTTGAGCAAGAAAGGAAACACCAAGAGAGCTTTTAAATGAAGTTTTGAGTAATTATCTTAAACCAAAGAAAGAGTTTTTGTTTTAAAAACATATGAGTTGAGTACATTTTTAGAGTAGTATTGAGCACCGATATGGGGATGCGAGTTCATAATAACTCAAGTCTTTATAAACCATGTAGCCATCATAGGTAGAAAATGATCATACTTTTTAGATGGTTCCTTAGTGCTTTTTAGCATATACTAGTGGATCCACATAGTTAAGGCGTTCTATATGATGGAAAAGCATAGGAAAATTCTAGCAGCATGGGCAAGACGATGTGTCACCACTTAGGCTCATAGTGGTGGTTGTCAATTAGAGAAACTCCCGCAGTAATTATGTTACTTTATTCTATGAGTAATTGAGTTGTTATTTCATTTCTTTAACAAATTGAATTGCTACCTTCTGTTTTAAATGTTTGGTATAACTGCACCCTATTATTGTTCTGTATTTTGCATTTGAGTTAAGTTATTCATGAGTTGAGTAAATCCAAGGTAAGTGTTTCGTTCAGATTCTTTTCAATCTTATGTTATGTTTAGTACTCTCCTCGCATACTCGTACATTCAATGTATTAATGTCATTTGGCCTTCATCGTTTCATGATGCAGACATAGGTAACCAGGAACAACATTTAGTGCCTCGTTGATCCAGTTGAGCACCCAGAGTCAGTTGGTGAGCCTCCTTGCTTCTGGAGTGCTTCTTTTACATTGATTTAGTACTTTAGTTGTTAGGATGATCATGGGTCTTATCCCGATATCCCTCCTTTTTTTAGAGGCTTCATAGACAATTACTAGTTCAGTTGTCTTTACATTGTTATTTCTTATTTTAAGACTTGAGTTTCCATCTATGGCTAGTTGAATGTTTTATCCTTAAACATTCTGAGTTTAATTTGAGACAGTTGTTTTATAAGTGCATTTGATCATTGTAATAATGCTTAGAGTCTTCTGCTGACTAAGTAAGTCGGGCCAAGGGTTTGCTTAGGGACAACAATGGTTCTCGAGTGCCAGTTCTGCCCAGGGTGTAGGCTCGGGGCGTGACATCGGAAAGGTCATGACTTTTCAGATAAGACACAAAAAACATTTGTTCATGCTACCCTTTGTTGATTATAAATGGAGGGGCTTCCTCTCATTTTTCAACCACAATTTTTTAAAATCTTCTTCTTCTTTATTTTAAAGAAATTTTGTGTGATTTATTGTCATTGAGTGAGTTCGAAGATTAGAGAAATATGAGGTACCACTATTCTGACGAAGTAAATCGTTCTATCGTAAGAGAGTGTATTCCATAACCTTGAGTACTTGAGGAAAATAATTTTGATTATTTAATAATTATTTGTTTGCTTCTATACATTAATATCTAATGTTCAAATATATGACGTTAACATGATTTAGTCTAAATTTATTTGTTTTTGTTAACAATTTTTCTTGTGATGTAGATATAAGCTTTTGAATATCGTTTTCCAATATTAATAAACTTCTCAAGTGTTAGAGAATTGTCAAGATTGGTTTTTTTTTCAGCTCAAGACTAAATAATAACTTTATATATAAATGCTACTTATGTGATTTTGATTGTCACGAAGTTTGCTTCAAAATAGATATTACTATATAAACATTACCCTTTTGTTTTACTTATTTCCTATTTCTTAATATTTCAGTATTTTAGACAAATAAAAGTTCATATGAGATGTAATAATACAAGTTGAAGTTTGTATTAGTATAATTATTATTATTTATTTAATAGCTAATTTTATGAGATAAATGTAACACCTCAAAAAAACAAACTTGGACTTTTCAGCAGAAGCAGGTGAACCACGGAGGGGTTCACGGGCCACGATCAGGACCACGGTCTGTCACCCTCATTATGCTCACACCCTCCCAGAAGTAGTTGACCATAGGACCCTTCACGGGCCGTGGATCCCCACACGAGCCGTGGGAAGGCTCGTGGAGGTGAGACAAAGCCACCAAGGCGTCAGACCACGGAGCCCACCACGGGCTATAGTCTTGATGATGGGTTGTTGATGGGTCTGTCGTCTTGAGCCAGTAGACCCCAGTCCCTATTGAAGAACCACAATGGCCTTCACGGTCCGTGGTCCTTCACACGGTCCATGAAGTGGACCGTAGAGGAGGGTGCCCTGAACAAGTAGACCCTGGCCAAAGACCACGACCCATTTGATGGGTCGTGGTCCCTTTGACGGTCCGTCAGTGGCGCCGTGGTCGGTCTCCATCAGATTTTAAGTTGGGGTTATTTTGGTCTTTTCTCCTATACATTGTACATTTAAACTACGTCGTTTAATACCTAAACTACGTCGTTTTACTTAGGTTAAGCCTAGTATTCTGGTCAGGACTTATGCTAATCGATTCATTCTCCAAAAGTCATCAAAATCACAGCAATAAAAGGAGAAAGAGTCGACCAACCCCTCAAGAACAAAGCAGGAGATTTTCTTCAGTTCAGCCCGGGAAATCAAAGGATTTATCCATGAATTTTGTCACCAGGTATGTGGGATTTCACTACTGGGTTCCTTCCATCCACTACATCCCTAGAATTCAGTCAAATTCTTGATTCTCTATATCTTTTTTAGACCTAGGGTTTCCAAAACCTTAGATATTGGTTGTGATTTAGATATTATAGTATTATTAATTGAATTATCATGTTTTAATGGAAACATTGCTTAGTTCTTTGAATGAAACTCAGAACCCTAGTTGTGTAGATTCTCTTAGTTCATGAATTACACTTGCTAGGCCAGTTAAACAGATAAACATGCCTCATATTTCCAATGCTCCATTGTCTGTATCTAAATGTTGCATTCTCACTTAGCATGTCAGAATATTGAGCTATCCAGTACTTCAGTCATGTGGTGTCATACACATTTACAGTTGGGAGTAGGCTTAGAATCGAGTTTGATTAGGGTTCAGCATACCCTCATAGTCCCAGAACTAAGTTCCCTCATAGGTTTATAAGTCCCCTCTGTTGGGCATCAGATTTAGTGATAACGCCATTCATGCATTTATTCCCCTGACAAGATATATTGGGTCCTCTCGATAGGGAGTATACATCAAACAGTCATTCCTTTATACCTCTGGCAAGGTATATTGGATCCTATCAATGGGGCGTATACATTGGACTCCACGTTTAGCTCGCGTGGTTTTATGTCGGTTAATAGTAGCTCCCACAGTCAGACTCTAGTGCATTTGACAGGAATTTTAGTTTATACTTCAGTATTCAGTTTCAACATTTACATTATATACAGATTATATCATTGGTCAGTTATACTTTGTTCAACTTATATATCTTGTTCAACTATTATCTATATCTTGCATGCTCAGTACATTCCAAGTACTCACGCATACTCTGCGCTACATCCTTTCATGATGTAGGTTCAGGTACTCAGCATCTAGATCACGCATAGATCGGTTCCCGATCCATATTCAATAGCTTCAGTGTTGATTCCTAATACTTCGAGGACAATAAACATGTTTTTCATATTCAGTCTTTTATTTCAGTTTTCAGTTTTGCTAGAGTTAGTTGGGGGCATGTCCCAGAAACTCTAGTCAGTAGAGGCTTTTTAGACATAGTATTCGATTTAGCTTTAGCTTTTGATTGATTGTTTAGTACCACTAAACTCTTAGAAGTTTATATATATTCAGATCAGTATTTGGTAATTCCCATCTTTGCGTTATATCATGATTTAGCTTCCGCATTAGTTCATGTTTTCATAGATATGTTCAGTATGCTTATGATATGCCAGCTTCAGGGTTAGCTTGGGGTAACTCGTTATCCTAGGTCCCGTGTAGGTATTTGTATTTAAATTAATGTATTATATATGTCACGAATGTATTATCAAGTTAACAAGATCTTCTAACTTCAAAATATATTATTTAAAAATGTTTCTAGTTCTTTTTTTTTTAAAATACAACAAATGTGAAAATATGTGAATATATATGAATCATTTAAAATGTATCATTTACAAAATAAATTTTATATTCAGTAATATGGAATAAATATTTTCATTTTGTCCCTACACTAAATTAAAATATAATAACTATAAAGAAAATAATAACATTAATTAAAGACCCATTTACTTATGTAAGTACAAAATTTATTAGAAATTCAGCTATTGCACATTAATTCTTTAGTTATAACATTTTAAATTCTCTTCGTTATTACTAATTATTGCAAACATTATTCACACTCTTTTACATTCTTTAGTTATAATATTATGAATTATCATAGTTATTACATTAATTATTTCTATCTTTCATATTTCCTTATATTAACTTTTGACCAATAATTTTTATATTATTATACCGCCCCTATATATGTGATAACACGGTGTTTTTATTTTTTCTTGTACGAATCATGCTTGATTGAATAAATTAAAAATCGTTTACAAATATATGAACTATATCTTTGTTGGGTGTAAGATAAACATGTGATTATATATATGATTCCATAGATACAATATATTCTTTAATTTTAAATTTTAGTTTTTTCGGTAAAAAAAAAGGAAACCTTTCTCAGTTAACTATGGACAGTCAGATAACTATCTTTGATTTATGTACACAGTCAATCGAGAAGACAAATATGAGAGCCAACAACAAGAACGTTATCTATTATGTTATAACTTATAAAATAAAATTAATATACAAAAAATAGTTTTAAAAACTAAAGTGTAATTGTTCCCTTCACATTTTCATATGACATCTAAACAGTTTAACATGGAATACACATCAGGTTAGATGACAAGAAAAATACATAACAAATATCGTATATAAGGTAATATTAGTGAGATACGACTAATTACATGATTGAACGTCATCAAATTGAAATAAATATATACATTATTGCATTTAACTAATACAATTTTTCATTCACCATCTTCATAAATTCGCGTGAATAAGAGATATATATGACGATCCACATTGAACATTCACAAAAGAATCTGCAATATTATTTTGTGCAAAGCTTATTAATCAAATCTTCTCTTAAATAAGAAATACTATTTTTCTATAACATATATTTTCTGAATTAGTAATCATATGCGACGCACGTGAAAAACTAGTATATATATTCATATATATATATATATATTGGCACCCTAAAAAACAACGAGCCAAAGAGGGCAAACTCTTGCAGTTGGGGAGAGGAGGGAACATCCAAGACTAATTGAAAATGGTCATGAATACTCCCATATGTATTATAACCAAAACGACAATTGAGATTGTGGATTGTGCCCTAGAAATTAATGAAATTAGCACAAAAAAAATTATAAGGTAGATCTCAGATTTAAATTTCAATAAAGAAAAAAAAATTGTAATCCCTTGTTTTCTTATATACTTGACGTCTCTATTAAAAGTAAAAAATTCATTTTGCTTGTCCATTCTAGCAAACCAGGAGAGTTTGTTTCCTCATACTACCTTTAGTATTGAATAATTACATAAAGTAGTAGTAGTAATATAATTTAAAGTCCTAAAATATCATTAATAATATTTGTTTAGTCGACTTTCTTAAAGGTTGTGTCAAGTAATATGAATTAGAGGGAGTTATGAGTAATTTCTTCTCATTTAGCTCTAACTTTGGTGGATAGAGATACCCGATATGTGTGTTGGTGGGAGATAGCGGGTAGGGGCGGATAAATCTTTGTCTATAAAATTAAGGGGTTAGCAAGGGAAGGATAAATCATCAAAAAAAAAAAAAGTCCCTAAAGATGAATATCATATAGTACTCTTTGTTTCCCTTGCAATATTCCTTCCCTTTGCAACTTGCAACAACAACCATTTACTATTGGTAGATGTACTCGATATCAATGGTAAACCCCTCAATACAAACAATATGTACTACATGATTCCTCCCACCACTCTATTGAGGATGGAGGCATATGCCTAGCTGATCTTGGGTATCAACAACAAAAAGCTTGTCCCACATCGGTTGTGGAGCCTCAAGATATTGCAGACTGTGGTATCAAATTTTATTATGAACCTAAAAAATCCCAATTACAAAAAGACTATGGAGTCCTCTCCGGTAAACATCATATTCTATATTGATTCTTCAAATTCGTGTACTGACCTAATGGTGTGGAAGGCCGACAACATTGATAAATTTATCCCGCAACATGGGCATACCATCAGAAAAGGTGTAGAGTTGGGAAATCCTTTGGATGAAAGTAGTTGGTTCCAAATCAAGCATGTTGATGGTTACAACTATAAGCTAGTGTTCTGTCTCGACATAAAATGCCACAACATTGGCACCGTCAGACAAAATATATATAATCGTTTGGTTCTCTTAGAGAACCCAATGGTGCTTAACTTCAAACTGCATCCTCCTTATGGAAAGGCCCAAGCATATTGATCATATTCATATGTTATATATATGCCTCGATTTTCTCTATAATAAAATTAGGATAATGTAATGTGTTGAGATATGCTAACTCACCATGTGCTATAGTACTAGGTCGAAGCTATACTGGAATGCAGCAAAAGAAATACAAAAAACAATAAAGACAAGGAGTTTTTACGTAAAAACCTCCTTGTTCAAGGGAGTAAAACCACGATCTGTACTCACAGGATTTTTAACTATTTTCACTAATATCAAGCAACAAGTGAATACAGACTTCAAATATACCACACGAGATTAAATTCTTAATTTCACTACAAGTAATAACTCTATTACTTAACCGAGCCAAAGCAATGCCTCCATTACCCTTTATATTAACTAACTTTAATAAATATAGACTTCACTCACAAGACGCACCATTAACTCTAACTGTTTTCTTGTAATTGGTACACAAATAAAAGACTTGATATGTTTCTTTATAGATGAGAAACAAATATTACAATTTCAGCACATTACAAGCATTTAGAAAACAACACTCAAAAGATGCCCGTGATAGCTTTATCAGGTCCCTTGTTGTGTGTGTGTTAAAGCTTGAGTTCTTCAAAGACAAATATAACACATTTTGAATGAATGATCTTTGTTGTTTGTTGTGTTGAATATATTAATCAACCAATGATGTATTATCTGTTGAACAAACAACCTCGTCCATTCTCATTGGAGGAGTACACTGTCCTTCTCACCTAACCACTGACAAGGCAGCTTTACAACTGTTTACCATTCAGACATGGACGAGAGCGATTCTACGTTGCACCAGGTCCCAACCTTTGTGAGAATCATCAAAATACAGAAATACTACATTTCCCCCCTTTTTGATGATGACAAAGAAATAACTCTCCTATATGTGATAATTCATTGTTTCATTCCTCCTATCTATGTTCCCTTGTTGCCATATTTCTCCTGCCACCAATATCCACAACGCACATGTACAATATATTCTCCATTTAATTTGGACATTATTGAAAAGATAAAACAGTAAGCATATGCCATATGTTAAGTAAACGTCAGGGAACCCATATCCATAAGCAACACAGTACATGAGAGAATGGGTAAAACAGAGAAGAGAAAGACATATCAGAATCGGGCATTCATCAAAATAGGAAAAGTATCACAAAATTGTCAGTTAAGAATACGACAAAACTAAGAACACATTACCACTAGGGAAAAGATAGATGAAGATCAAATTGGGAACATTTTTTAATATGGGGGAGGACGGGGAGGAAAGGATTGTAGGAGCATAGTCATGCGATGATTTACCTCATTGTGTGCCTACAACAACTTCTTGGTGAGATACTTTACTTCCTCGTCCAACAAGGCATTTGACATAGTCACTTTTTCATTTTGTGCTCTCAAGCTATCTAGTTCTCCTGTATGTCAGCACTGGTACCAGGTCTTAAGACCTTTGCTTCTAAAGGAAAACATGAAGTCTAGTAATCTCCCACTCCTTTTCTTCTAGATTACTTATGAGGTCCTCCATTACGTGTTTTAGCACTTTTGTTTTTTCTGAAGATCAGAGACCTTAGACATGGCTTTAATCTTTCCCTCTACATACTCACACTCATTAAGTGTGGACATGGAAAAAAAATTCTTGATGGTTCTGCGACCCCTCTACCAAGAGGCATATTAAAGTGGAGGAACACCCTGTTCAACAAGTATCCATATGTAATCCCATGTTTTCCATTCTTTACGGTTATGATTTTGTGCATATGTTCCATCTTGATTGCTAGAAGATTAATTGCTTCAAAGGTGTCAAGCAACTTCGGGAGAAAGATATCTGCTGATGAGGCAACTATTCTTTTCTCAGCTCTGGGTAGCAGTGACTTGTTGACAAATTCAATGTACAACTGATATTCACCCTTAAGATACTTCTTAGGAACTTCAGATCATTTAAGATCTCCAAATTTGGTTGCCATCTCAACAAAATCCTTAGAAGGCTTACGCCCGTCGACAAAACTGGTCCCTTTGCAAGGCACATCCAGAATTATGCCCAACACCTCCTCACTTAAGTCTAAGTCAACATCATGCACTCATGTCCTAATTCCACCTTCTTGTAGGAGTTCCATTTTATACTAAAATTTCCCTTACTTCAGGATCATGCAAGTACGGTACATGAAATTCAAACAAATGATCCAGTCCTGCAACATTACACTGTCTACCAGGTAACACATACCTAGTTTGGTTATTATTTCAGGATAATATAAACTCTTCCATTTAATACTTTCTGGGTTTGAGAGCTTCAAATCTCTCTTCCCTGGTCAAAAGTGTATCCCCTTTGCCTTTCCTGACAAGGAGACCTGGTCCCTCTGTAGATTTGGACTTGGATGTTTTCTTTGGTTCGACATGAGCCTCCTTTACTTTCTTCCCCTTGCTGGTTTTCTTATTCTTTGAAACTTTAATTTTCATCTCCTCTACTTTTCTATGTCTTTTGGCCACAACCTTTACGATGTCGTCTGATTCAATCTAACTTGATCCAACAGCCACACCCTCCTTTGAGATATTAATGGGATCCACTATTTGAACATCTTTGGAGATGGCAATTTTCCTCTTCCTTCTATTGTGATGCGGTTGGGATTTGTTTGCTTCCATAACTTCCCCCATTAGTTTTTGTTGTGATCCCCATATAGTATACTTTCGAGCAACCTTAACAGAAAAGGGTTCAAAAAGCTTTCCCTTGCCTTTGTCGTCATGTTTTTTTGTTGCCACACTTGGTGCCTCTGGCACTTGTCCAACCTTGTAAACACCTGAGATTTCTCTTTCAACAACCACTTTTTCAGGGGCATTTTCTTCTCTTCTTCTTGTTTGTTTCCAAGTCCGAGGAGCTTGTTCATCCTCCTTACCCTCTTTCTAATTTAAGTCAATTTGAGCCTTAATTTTAGGGGTTTTGTCAAACAAGGGCTTAGACCTGTTGAGGATCAGATCATGTGATATACACTCAACTTTAGAGAAAAGAGGATTGATATATCCTTCAAAGTAGTCAAGCTTTGAATAACTCATTCTTCTCCTGCTGCCAAACTTTTTTATCCATCCCCTTTCCTTCAAGTAAGTCACCATCAAACAACCTCTCAGACATTACTAAGGACACGTGGCCCAGTTATGAGGTGATATCTAACTCCAAGGCAGGCATATCATCAGAGGGTTTAACAACAGCTTGTGCCTCAGAGTGATTTGAGGAATCTGGAGAAGAAACAACTATAGTGGGTGAAAAGGGAAGAGCCTTAGTTGGCAAGGTAAGATTAGAAAGGGTTTGTGCTGTTGGAGACTCTAGTACTTCAATTCGAGGCATTTTAGACTTGCCAGTTTCACCCATCCCACACACATGAGTATAAGGGAAGGATCTTCAAGAAGGGTTAAGAACTAGAAAGAATTATGGTTTTCAATTTCTAAGGAAAGAAGATCTTTTGAAGGAGAGGATGGCTTAGACATTTTTTAGAAGAAGGAAGAGAGTGGATAGTAAAAGATAAATTAACACAAGAGAAGATTTAGAAAGATTTCTTTGAATTTTTTGAAGAAAATAAGGTTTCTGGGTCTTTTAACACTTGAATGGGGTCTGTGAATAGAGGTGACCTTTGGACTTGAAATGAAAAGATGTTTCTTTATGGAAAGATAAAGATATGGCATGTGGCAAGTGATCGTTAGGTAGTAACTTAACATAGTAAGGTGATACTAACCTGAGTAGGGACCTGGTCCCTTGCTTGGAGTATCCCTAATTAGTATGAATAAATCTTCCCTTTAGCCAGAGTGACATGAGTGTGTACCTGCAATAAGGTAAATTTGTGAGTTCACATACAGTTCTCAAACACAAACAAGCATAGATACCTTCCCTTTGAGCATAGTCAATGATAGGGTCACTTGCATGGTTGTTGAGAGATCAGTTCAGCTTGAGCATCTCCAAACTCATCTTATTCTTCATGAAGTATTTCTTGCTCAACGCTTTTGTGAAGATGTCATCTATTTGATCTTCAGTCTTGCAGAACTTCATAGCAACATTTCCCTTTACAACATTATCTCTAAGGAAATGATGTCTCACATCAATGTGCTTGGTTCTTTTATTTTGAATAGGATTTTTGGCTATATTCATTGCGCTTGTATTGTCACACATGAGAGGATACAAAGTCCTCAATTTGTTTCTTCATCCACAAAACTTGTGCATAACATGATGCCTCAGCCATATACTAAACGTTAGTTGTAGACAAGGCTACAGAGTTTTGCTTTTTGGTTCCCCATGAGAATAGTGATGATCCCAGAAAGTAAGCCATTCCTGAGGTGCTTTTCCTATCAACGAAGTACCATGCATAGTCAGCATCAGCATAGCCAATCAGTCTAAATGAATCTGCCTAAGGATAAAATAGGACCAGGTCCTGAGTTCCTTTTAGATATCTCAAAATGCGCTTAGTTGCTTTTAAGTGAGATTCCTTTGGGGATGCCTGAAATATTGCACACATTCCCACACTGAACACAATATATGACCTTCTTGTAGTCATATAGAGAAGTGATTTAATGATTCTCGTATACATCGTCTCATTTACTTCGATACCAGCTTCATCACTTTCAAGTTTAGCTTTTGTTCCCATAGGAGTGGAAATTCCTTTAGCCTCCAGCATTTTGAACTTGTTGAGAAGTTCCTTGACATAATTTTCTTAACAGATAAAAGTCCACTGAGTAGACTGCTTGATTTGCAGGCCTAAGAAAAAAGAGAGTTTTCCCATCATGCTCATTTCAAACTCACTTCCCACCAAGAAGGCTAGGTCCTTGCACAATGATTCTAGTGTAGCCCCAAATATTATTTCATCAACATATACTTGTACAATGAGTAGTTCCTTCTCTCTAGATTTCATAAATAAGGTGTTGTCAATCTTTTCTCTTTTGAAACCATTTTCAAGAAGAAACTTTGACAACCTCTCATGTCATGATCTTGGAGCGTTCTTCAGAGCATATAGGGATTTATCCAGCTTTAGGACATGCTTCAGTAGATCAACATCTTCAAAACCTAAAGGTTGTTTGATATATACCTCTTCTTTCATATAACCATTGAGAAAGACACTTTTGAAATCCATCTGAAACAGCTTGAACTCCATGTATGTGGCAAATGATATTAGAATCTTGATAGCCTCCATTCTAGAAATTGGAGAAAAGATTTCATCGTAATCGATCCCTTCCTCCTGATTATATTCCTGTACTACCAACCTTAACTTGTTTCCTGCAATAATCCCATGGTTATGAAGCTTGTTTATGTAAACCCACCTGGTCCCTATTATGGTTCTGTTTACTGGTCAAGGGACCAGATGCCATACTTGCCTTCTTTCAAACTGTTAAAGTTCCTCCTGCATTGAATTTACCCAATTTGCATCCTCTAGAGCTTTATTTATATTTTTGGGTCCGAATATGGATATGAATGTTGATAATGCAACTAAGTTTCTTGTTTTTGATCTAGTATGCATTCCAGAATCCAAAGGTGAAACAAGCTTGTCCATGGGATGGGAGGACTGATGTTTCCATCATGATTTCCTTGCAGCTTTGTTGTTAGGTTCAACATATAGTTCTCCATCTTCAGAGTTTTCTTCATTGGTTTCCTCTTTGTCGACTGTATATGAAGAGTTAAGTGGACCTGGTCCTTCTTCAGGATTTGCATTATTTTCATAATTTGGATCAACCTCATGAGATGTTTCTTGCACAAGACTGTCTCTTTGGATGTGCAGTAGCTCTTCAAGTTCAACTTTATTTCCATCTTCAAGGTTGTTTATTCCATCAGATTCATCAAAAAATGACATGAACACTCTCCTTTATGCATAGAGTTCTTTTATTGTAGACTTTGTATGCTTTACTTGTTGAAGAGTATCCCACAAAAATTCCCTCATCACTTTTAGGATGAAACATACCGAGAACATCTTCACCATTGTTAAGAACAAAGCATTTGCATCCAAAAGCCTTAAGATAACTGATTTTACGATTTCTTCCTTTCAGTAGTTCATAAGGTGTCTGTTTGAGCATGGATCTAATGGGGCACCTTTTGGTTACATAGCATGTTATATTCACTATCTCCGCCCATAAGTTATTTGCCAGATTTGAGTCAATAAGCATTGTTCTTGCAATATCCACCTGAGTTCTATTTTTCCTTTCAACTACCCCATTTTGTTGAGGAGTTCTAGGAGTAGAAAAGTTGTGACTGATTCCATGTTCAGCACAAAAGCCTTTTATTTGAGCATTTTCAAACTCTATACCATGGTCTGACCTGATCCCTACAATTTTACAATTCAGCTTCATTTGATTTCTTTTTGAAAAAATAATGAACACTTCATCTGTCTCGTCTTTGGTTCGTAGGAACATGATCCAGGTGAACCTTAAAAACTCATCGACTATCACCAGAATGTACTTCTTACCACCTCTACTTTGAATCTTTACATGACCGCATAGATCCATATGAAGAAGTTCCAATGGTCTGGTTGTACTGACCACATAGATGCATATGAAGAAGTTCCAATGGCATAGTTGTACTTATGCCTTTCTTATGTTTGAACGAGGATATGGCTTGCTTTCCTTTTAGACAAGCATCACAAATCTTATTATTTGCAAATTTCAATTTGGGCAAGCCAAGGACCAAGTCCCCGAAGACAAGTTTACATACATGACCAAGCCTCCTGTGCCACAATTGGTGTTGTCGCTATGAACACTAAAACATGTCAGATTATCTCCTCTTATTGAGTCCAGGTTTGATAAAAACGTATTCTTGAGCCTCTTTCTTGTCAGTATCACCTCTTGAAAGATGATATTGGTAACAATGCACTTGTTGGAAAAAAATTGACTTCATTTCCTTTATCAAAGATCTGGGAAACATTGAGCGAGTTATACTTCAAACCATTAACATAGTAAACATCATCTATGGAATGCTCCACAGACTTTTCAATTTTCCCAATTCCAAGAATGTACTTTCTTACCATTTCCAAATGACACACCACCACCTTGGTGTGCTTCACAAGAGAGGAAGTGTTGCACTTCTCCAGTCATATGCTTGAAGCATTCGCTGTCCATAAACCAGCATTGACTGCTTCCTCTCTTCTGCAGACAAATAATCATTTGTTAGATTTAGGAACCCACTTGAGATGGAGTTTTCAAAAATTAGGCAAGGGTTTGATAAGAAACTTTTCGGTCAAAGGAGGCAGTTTTTTCTCATTGAACTAATAGATAGGACCAGGTTCCCTTCTTTCCTTTAGTTTAGAGAACTTTTCAAGGGTATCTTTGAATTTCCTTAGATATTCACAAGTCCTTTTCATATGGTTGTTTCTACCACAATGAGTGCACAACAAGTTATCAGATACAAACTTGTTGTGAGGGTTGTAAGGAGGCTCTATCTTCTGACATCCTAGACCCTTTCTACTGTTGTAATTTTGATAGGCCAGGCTTGCAAGGATATTTAAGGAATTAGTCCATTTTAAGGATTTGTTCAATTCCTCCTTAGCTTGACCTAGATCCATTTCTAACTAGGAGTTTCTTTCTAGTGCAGCGGCCAGTTTTACCTCAGATTTCTTTAAGTTTTCTTCCAGATCCAACTAAAAACTAAGCTTCTTTTTCCCATTTAAAGTGGTTTCTGACTTTTCATTAAGTTGCACGTAATCAGTCTCCAGAGCTACCACTCTATCATTTATTTCAAACATTTGAGACAGAAGAGCTATTTTTAAATCTTGACAAAATTCTAAGTTTTCTCTCAAGGAATTCTTTTCAAAACTGAATCAATTAACACAACAACAATTTTTTTAACCTTTTGATGGAGTAAGTATCTATATTACTTTTAAGGTCAAGAAGGGTTATCTCTTCCTTAGTGTCTTCATCTTCTGACTTTGCCATCAATGAAAAAAAAGAACTGAAGATGTCTTCCTCATCTTTGATCACCATCATGGAAATATCTTCGGGATGGTTTGATTCCGCAGAGTCACTTGAGGAGTTACCCCATACAACAACAACTTTCTTTACCATGTGATCAATGGTTTCTTTTCTATTTACATTATTAGGGACCTAGTCCCTACACTTTTCTCTATCTCCTCTAATGTAATTTTGTACTCTAGCTTGTTATTTGGACACTATCTCACGAAATGTCTTGGCTTTTCACACTTGTGACAGAGATCATTTGCATTTGCAAATCGACTAGAGTTTCCTTTTCTCTAATACTTTCAATGTATTTTGACTATTTTTTGAAATCTTCTAGTCAGGTAGGCCATCCCTTAATCGTCTTCTGTTAGTTCACTTGGGGAGGCCTTCATTGCCAAGGACTTGTCTTTCTTTCCTTCATTTTTAGAGAGATCTTGTTGCATTTTTACCTCATAAGTTTGAAGGTTTCCAATCAGCTCATCCATGGTGAGAGTCTTTAGGTCCCTAGCCTCACTGGTACCATTTAGCTTGCTCTCTCATGACTTCGAAAGCACTCAAAGAATCTTTCGAACTTGCTTGCTTTGATGTATAGGCTCACCAAGACATCGAAGCTCATTTGTATTGGAAGTGAATCTGATGTGCCTCTCATGAATGGTCTCTCCTTCCTTCATGCTGAAGTTCTCATACTAAGTCGTAAGTATGTCCACTTTCAATTCCTTCACTTAAATAGTAACTTCGTGGGCTATCTTTAAGCAATCACTTCCTTACCTGTTTCACATGCTGAGATTTTCTTGTATTCATCAGCTCCAATCCCATAAACCAGTATTTTCTTAGCGTTGTAATTTTTTTTGATTTTTTTCTATCAGTTTCATCATACTTCCTTTTGGTTTTGGTAACCACGCAAGTCATATCTCCTTCTCTAACATCCTTAGTAGGATCATAAGGACCATCAAGAATGATGTCCCAAAGTTCACTGTCGTCTACCATAATATAGTCATGCATTCTACTCTTCCACCACTCATAGTACTGTACATTAAAGTGAGGGGGACGTGTGATGGACATACCTTCTTCTAAGCTTGGTGGAGCAGCCATCTTTGTTGGATACTTTCTTGATGTTAGTCAAATAGAAAGTTCAAGCTCTGATACCAATTCTTGAGATATGCTATCTCACCGTGTGCTATAGTACCAGGTGGAAGGTGTAACACCCCAACTTTTCAAAACATCTAATTTAGTCTAATATCTTCATGGAAAGACAAGGATGGTGGGTAATAAAGTAAGAATGATGTGGTATGTCATATTTTATGTGTTCAAGAGTTGTATCTCATGTTTTGCAGTTAGGTAAGTGGCAAAATAAAAGTTGACGAAAGTTATTGTAAGTTCCTTTTTAAAGATTTCTCATAAATTTGGGTCAAATGTCTTGGATGTTTTCTCCCAATATATGAAGATTTATAAGTCCTATCACCCATTTAATCTAAGGCCTATGAGTCTAGTTTGCATCTCACTAATCCTCGTATCCAACCGACATCGAAGTAAAAAGTTATGAGGATTTTACTGCGGACTACTGGGGAAGAATCCGGGTTGGATCCGAATCATGTAAAAAATGTGGTATGTTGGCTTACTCAAGGTTTTAAGCCATTAAAACATTTGTTTTCACTTCCAAACCAAAAAGAAAGCTTAAGAGAGGATTCCTATGGAGTTCTTACATGATAAAGATTAGTTTTTGATGATTTCTACCATTAAACGTTTCCCCCGTGCCTAGAAACATGATTTCTACATGTGGCAATCGTGTTTCCCTTCTATTAGCTGCATTTGGAGCTGGTTTTTGAAGATATAAATTTATAGTAATTGGTGTTTCTTCAAGGTTTAAACTTGGTTAACTAACGTAATCATCTTGAACTCTTTTATGATTATTTTTATGAATTTCTACGGACTTTTCGACAAGTTGGGGACATATGGAAAATCTGCCGATTTAAGATTAATTATGAATTGTTTATAGGTGCGTACCAGCTGTCTTTATATAGTGTTTATGAAGGTTAGGACATAAGGAACAACTTTCGTGAAGGAACTATGGTCTTTCGAGCGTTCATTGGAAAGGTATGTTAAGGTTATTCCCTTCGTTCGACATGTTTCCTTAGAGGTAGTTAATGTTGGTGATCTTGTAGATGTAATTGTGAGTGGTTGGATGATTGAGTGGTTATAAACCCTCATTTTAGGGACTCATAATATGTTAAGAACGAGCCTAAGTTAGGAGCGACTTGGAGATTATTCATATATATTGTTTATAGGTAAATTACTCGCCTTTAGCCTATTCAATTGTTTGTTGTCGCCCTTGGGGATATTGTGGTTAGTTGTTGAGCTATGAACTGCCTATAGGGGCTATGTTGTTGTCTAATAGGACTATGTTAATTCCAAAGAGGGTTATGTGTTGCCCACGGGGCTATATTGATGCCAAAGAGTATTAGGTGTTGCCTACGGGGATATTTTGATGCCAAAGAGGGCTATGTGTTGCCTATAGGGCTATGTTGATTCAGAAGAGGGCTATGTGCAGCCCACAGAACTATGATGTTGCCTAGGAGGGCTATGTGCTACCTACGGGGCTATATCGTTGCCAAAAGGGCTATGTGACTTCTTACAAAGACAAGGGGCAACCGATAGGGGCATGTAGATTCATTTGGCACCTTCTGGGCTTATGGGGTCTAGGTAGGTGGTATGTTGTTTGTACCTGCCGAGCTTATGGGGTTTTGGTTAGCTTGATATTTCTTCATTTTTGTATTTTTAGATTCAGTAGCGGGTTAGCATGCTTATCTAAAAATTGGATTTCCTTACGTGGTTGTCTTTGGTATATTATGATACTTGCTCACTTAGTCTATACCCTTTCATACTCTGTATATTATTTTCTATTGACTACCCATTGCCTTGGGAACGCTGCATTCATGCATGCAGGTCCCGATAGACGACACTGTAGACTTCCTCAGCAGCAAGATTGACTTCTATCTGATTGGCTAGCCCATTTCCTTCGGAGCTGCCAGAGTTGGGAGGTTTGTTACCTTTTGTTGTATATATCTTCATGGGTAGGTTGGGACCCTGTCCCGCCAATCTTTACTACTCTTAGAGGCTTGCAGACTAGTGTGTGGGGTGTATAGCTACGTTATGACCATACTGGCCTAGTTTGTTGGTTTGCTAAAGCTTGTGAGTTGTTTGATGTATTGTCTTGATATATACCTGCTTTTAGTTTTGGTATTGATATCATGGTGGCCTCGATGGTCCAATCAGGACTTCTGGTCTAGTTGGCTATTTATTTATATGATCTACTGGGAGTAGTTGTTTCTTTTATAGATCTGTTGACATGGGACTTGCCGGCCGAGGGCTAAGTTTTAAGCTGAGATATACTTGTTTGTTTTCTTGATTTCGTGTGGCTACCATGTTCTAGTAGAAAATGGTTCAGCAGGGTCGGCTTGGGCCTGAGTTTTGGCATTAGGAGCCAATTGTACCCCTCGAGTTTGGGGTGTGACAAACTTGGTATCAGAGCAATGTCGTATCCTAGGGAGTCTGCAAACCGTGTCTAGTAGAGTCTTGTTTATAAATGTGTTGTGCACCACATTCGATAAGCAAGAAGCTACAGGGCATGTTAGAATGACTATCCTTCTTTTCCTCACCTTGTGCTATAGAGCGGTGTCTTAAGGGTTGAGGTTTCTGGCTTATAATTGATACTTGTATGCAGATAGAGATGGCTGACACCAGACAGACCACAACTAGCCAGGGGCTAGATACAGCTGCAAGCAAGGGTACCGGCAAAATACCACATGTGGAGGTAGCCCATTGTAAGACCCAGGGGGAGATATCTTATCAGCCCTCTATAGATTATCCACCGGTACAGGAGCCTCCGAGGGCTACTGGACTTCCGGCTCCACCAGCAGTACCACCTCTAGTTCCTCTTATTCCATCTAATTAGGATTTCAAGAGTGAAGTATGTATGTTAGCACAGTTAGTAGATGCATAGCTCCAGCCAGTTGCACCAAATGTTGCCGGACCTTATGAAGGGCCCAAAAATTCGATAGTTCGTGAATTTCTTGCCTTGAATCCTCCACAGTTTACAGGGACAGATCGCAGAGAAAACCCTCAGCACTTTGTTGATCAGCTTCATAGGATCTTTAGAGTCATGCATGCCTCAACGACTTATTCAGTTGAGTTATCAGCATTTCAATTGCGTGATGTTGCAGTATTGTTGTACGAGAGTTGTGAGAGATCTAGGGGAAATGATGAATCTCTACCCACTTGGGATAGCTTTACAGAAGCTTTGATGGATCATTATTTGCCTTGAGAGATTAGGGATGGTCGGGTGGACCAGTTTCTGAACCTCCGACAGTGCAACATGAGTGTTCGAGAGTACAGGCTAAGATTTGATTCATTGGCTAGATATGCACCATCATTTGTTGATACGATGCATGATAGGGTGTGTAGATTTGTGGGAGGGCATGAGTCAGATTATATCAAAGCTTGTTGTACCACTGAACTAAATGATAATATGGATGTCTCACGAATTTAGGCCTTTGCACAAGAGGATCGCCGACATTTATAGTATATGAGTGTGAGGGTCGAGAGAGAGAGAAACAGAACAGGGCTAGGCCCGCTGGTTCACAGGGAGATTTTTAGGGTGGTCCCAGACCCTGATATTCTATTAGGCCACCTACACCTCCACCACAACAGTTCCAGGGTAGTAGATTTGATCGTCAGGGACAGCCAGGCCCAAGTGAGGGTTCACGAGCATCAGGCTCTCAGCAGCATAGGTGTTTAGGCTAGGCTAGGACAACCCCGCAGTGTTGTGCTACTTACGGTAGGATGCATTTCGGGAGGTGCAAAGAGGGTTCCACATGTTGTTATTCTTGTGGACAAGAGAGGCATGGGTGGAGAAACTACCCAGCCTTAGGCCAGGGTTGTATAGGTCAGTCGACCAGGTCAGTAGTAGGTTCCTCCTCATCAGCACAGTCTATAGGGTGTGGGACCCCAAACTTGAGCAGGTAGAGGTAGAGGCGGAGGAAGAAAGAGAGCATCTAGTTTTGGTAGTGGACAAAACCGTACATATTCACTAGCCGGCCGACAGGACTCAGAGTCATCACCAGATGTTGTGTCAGGTACATTGATTGTTTGCTCCCATTGTATTTATGCTTTGATAGATCATGGATCTACTCTATCTTATGTTATTCCATTTATTGTGGGTAAGTTATGTATAGTAGCAGAGTCATTAGATCGAACCTTTATTGTATCTACACCATTTGGTGAGTCTATTGTTGCCAGGAGAGTCTATCGAGGTTGCACGATAGAAATTATTGATCGCCAGACCCATGTATATCTCGTAGAATTAGAGATGGTCGATTTTGACGTCATTATGGGTATGGACTTGTTAGCGTCTTGTTATACTAATGTTGAGTGTCGGACAAAGATTGTTACATTCCACTTTCAAAGAGAGGCGATTCGGGAATGGAAAGGAGATACAGCAACGCCGAAAGGTAGGTTTATTTCCTATCTTAAGGCAAGGAGGATGATTACTAAGGGTTGTATTTATGATCTTGTTCACGTTCATGATATAGATACAGAACCATTGACTCTTCAATCTATTCCGGTAGTTAAAGAGTTTTTAGATGTATTTCCAGATGAGCTCCCTGGTATCCCTCCAGAATGGGAAATTAATTTTGCTATCGATATGCTACCAGGTACATAACCCATATCTATCCCTCCTTACAGAATTGCTCCTGCTGAGCTAAAAGAGTTGAAGGATCAGCTGAAAGACCTGCTGGATATAGGCTTTATTAGGACTAGTGCTTCACCATGGGGTGCTCCCGTGTTATTCATAAGGAAGAAAGATGGCTCACTAAGAATGTGGATTACCGATAGTTGAATAAGGCGACTATAAAGAATAAGTATCCCCTTTCGAGGATCGATGACTTGTTTGATCAGTTACAAGGTGATAAGTTCTTCTCCAAGATTGATTTAAGATCAGGGTACCACCAGATATGAGTTCGGGAGAAATACGTTACAAAAATAGCTTTTAAAACCAGATATGGACACTTTGAGTTCTTGGTAATGTCTATTGGATTAACTAATGCCCCAGCAGTGTTTATGGACCTTATAAATAGTATATTCAGGTCGTATCTAGACTTGTTTGTGATTGTATTTATTGATGATATTTTGGTGTATTCACGTTCATAAGCTGAGCATGCAAATCATTTGTGCGCAGTCCTTCAGGTTTTTTGAGACCGAGAACTTTATGCAAAATTTTCTAAGTGTGAGTTCTGGTTGGACTCTGTAGCTTTCTTAGGCCATATTGTATCAGATGCAGGCATTGCGGTTGATACACAAAAGATTGAGGTTGTAAAGACTTGGCCCAGACCCTTGACTTCGACTAAGGTTCGTAGTTTCTTAGGGTTAGCTGGATACTACAGAAGGTTTGTAGAAGGGTTTTCTTAACTTTCAGCCCCATTAACGAAGTTTACTCAAAAAGCAGCTAAGTTCCAGTTGATTGAGGCTTGCGAGCATAGTTTCCAAGAGCTAAAGGACAGGTTGACATTAGCACCAGCTCTAGCATTACCAGAGGGTTTAGAAGGCTATGCAGTGTATTGTGATGCTTCTGGTGTTGTGTTGGGATGTGTTCTAATGCAACATGGTAAGGTTATCACATATGTTTCAAGGCAGTTGAGAAAGCATGAGAAGAACTATCCGACCCACGATTTAGAGTTGGCTGCAGTTGTGCATGCGTTAAAGATCTGGAGACATTATTTGTATGGTGTTCATGTTGACATCTTCACAGATCATAAAAGCCTTCAATATATCTTTACACAGAAAGAGTTAAATCTACGACAACGTCAATGGCTTAAGTTACTGAAAGACTATGACGTGGATATTTTATATCATCCAGGAAAGGCGAATGTGGTAGACGATGCCCTCAATCAAAAATCTATGGGTAGTTTATCCTATTTAGGTGTTGCAAAGTGTGAGTTAGCATGAGAGCTTCATCAGTTAGCTAGCTTGGGAGTCAGATTGTTAGAGGAAGAAGATAGTGGGGTAACAATTCAGGACACAATTGTATCATCTCTAATTGTAGAAGTAAAATCACTGCAACAAGAGGATCCTAGCTTAGAGCAGCTCATAGCCAAGGCTTAGGATCATCAGTCTTTAGCATTTGATATAGCAGGAGATGGAGTCCCTAGATATAGCGGTCGATTGTGTGTTCCAAATGTTGCAGGGCTTCGACATCAGATTATGGAAGAGGCATATCATTCCCGTTATTCTATTCACCCTGGTTCGACAAAGATGTACCATGATATTAAGAAGATCTATTGGTGCAACAGGATAAAGAGAGACGTTTCTGAGTTTGTGCCATAGTGTCCTAACTGCCAACAGGTGAAGGTTAAGCACCAAAAGCCCGCTGGGCTAGTTCAGGAGATAGCCATTCCTTTGTGGAAGTGGGAAGAATTAATATGGATTTTATTACAGGGTTAGCTCGATCGCGTCACAAGTTTGACTCTATTTGGGTAATTATTGATAGACTAACAAAATCAGCCCACTTCTTACCAGTCAGGGCTACTTTTACTGACAAAGACTATGCAGGGCTCTATATTAGAGAGATTGTTTGGATACACAGTGTCCCAGTATCTATTATCTCTAATAGATGAGCACAATTTACCGCCAACTTCTGGAAGTCCTTCCTGAAAGGACTGGGGAGACAGGTTAATCTTAGTACAGCCTTTCACCCTTAGACAGATGGCCAGGCTGAGTGCACAATTTTAACACTGAGGATATGCTAAGGGCGTGCGCGCTACACTTCAATGGAAGTTGGGATGATCACTTACCTCTTATTGAGTTCACTTACAATAATAGTTATCATTCCAGCATCGGGATGACACCTTATGAGGCTTTGTATGGGTGAAAATGTAGGTCCTCCATCGGATGGTTTGAGGTAGGTGAGTCAGGGTTGATTGGAGTCGACTTAGTACAGCAGACAGTGGAGAAGGTAAAGCTCATTTGGGAGAGGTTGCTAACAACTCAAAGCCGACAAAAGTCATACTCAGATATGCGATGAAGGGACTTAGAGTTTTGTGTCGATGACTGGGTATTCTTAAAAGTCTCGCCTATGAAGGGTGTTATGAGATTTGATAAAAAAGGCAAGCTTAGTCCAAGATTCATTGGGCCATATCGGATCCTTCGGTGGGTAGGATGGGTAGCTTATGAGTTAGAATTACCTTCGGGGCTACAATTTTTTCATCTAGTTTTCCGTGTATCGATGCTACGGAATTGCGTAGGAGACCCTTCTCGGGTTGTCCCGGTTGAGGATGTTCATATCATAGAGGAGTTGTCATACAAGGAAACTCCAATTGCCATATTATATCGGCAGGTCCATAAATTGAGGACCAAAGAGGTGGTTTCGATTAAAGTATTCTGGAGAAACAATTATAGAGAAGAGGTGACCTGGGAAGCTAAGAATGGCATGAGGTCCAATTATCCTAACTTGTTTCATACCCCAGGGTGATGGCATATCGGTGTTATTAGTGCAGTGAGGTTAGATACCAATCTGATTTTTTTATATATTGTTGCTTATTAGTATTGTTGTTGTCGCTGTATATTTTCTCACACTGTTATTGTGGAGCTATAGTGCTTAGCTATTTATGTCATCTTGTGAGATGCCTAGGTTAGAATTTCTACGTTTTGATGTTCCTGGATAGTCACACTTACAAAGGATATTCTGCCTAAACTTTTGAAACTCTTAAGGACTTAACAACGTGACTCATATTTTTTTTCATTTGAGGACGAATGTTTCTAAGGAGGGAAGGATGTAACACCCCGACTTTTCAAAACGCCTAAATTAACTCGTAACTTCATGGAAAGACAAGGAGGGTGGGTAATAAATTAAGAATGATGTGGTATGTCATGTTTTAAGTGTTCAAGGGTTGTATCTCATGTTTTGAAGTTAGGTAAGTGACAAAATAAAAGTTGGTGAAAGTTATCGTAAGTTCCTTTTTAAAGATTTCTCTGAAATTTGGGTCAAATGTCATGGATGTTTTCTCCCAATATATAAAGAGTTAGAAGGCCTATCACCCATTAAATCAAAGGCCTACGATTCTAGTTTGCAACGCACAAAACCCCGTATCCATCCGACATAGGAATAAAACGTTATGAGGGTTTTACTAGGGACTGCAGAGGCAGAATCCGGGTCGGGTAAAAAATGTTGTATGTCGGCTTACTCAACATTTTATGCCATGAAAACATTTATTATCACTTCCAAACCAAAGAGAAAGCTTAATAGAGGGTTCCTATGGAGTTCTTGCATGATGAAGGCTATTTTTTCATGATTTCTACCATTAAACGTTGCCTTTGTGCCTAGAAACGTGATCTCTACACATGGCAATCATTTTTCCCTTCTATTAGCTGTGTTTGGAGCTGGTTTTTGAAGATATAAATTTGTAGTTATTGGTGTTTCTTCAAGGTTTAAACTTGGTTAACTAAGGTAATCATCTCGGGACTTTTTTATGATTGTTTTTATTAATTTCTATGGACGTTTCGACAAGTTGGGGCCATATGGAAAATCTGCCGATTTAAGATTAATTATGAACTGTTTATAGGTGCGTACCAGCTGTGTTTATATAGTGTTTGTGAAGCTTAAGACATAAGGAACAACTTTCGTGAAGGAACTACGGTCTTTCAAGCGTTCATTGGAAATGTATGTTAAGGTTATTCCCTTTGTTCGACATGTTTCCTTAGAGGTAGTTAATGTTGGTGATCTTGTAAATGTAATTGTGAGTGGTTGGCTGATTGAGTGGTTATAAACCCTCATTTTAGGGACTCATAATCTGTTACAAATGAGCCTAAGTTGGGAACGACTTGGCGATTATTCATATATATTATTTATAGCTAAATTGCTCACCTTTAGCCTATTCAATTGTTTGTTGTCGCCCTTGGGGATATTGTGGTTAGTTGTTGAGCTACGAACTGCCTATAGGGGCTATGTTGTTCTCTAATAGGACTATGTTATTTCTAAAGAGGGCTATCTGTTATCCACGGGGCTATATTGATGCTAAAGAGTGTTATGTGTTGCCTACGGGGATATTTTTATGCCAAAGAGGGCTATGTGTTGCCTATAGGGATATGTTGATTCAAAAGAGGGCTATGTGCTGCCCACAGAGCTATGATGTTGCCTAAGATGGCTATGTGCTGCCTACGGGGCTATATCGTTGCCAAAAAGGGCTATGTGACTTCTTACAAAGATAAGGGGTTATCAATAGAGGTATGTAGATTGATTTGGCACCTTCTGGGCTTATGGAAGCCTAGGTAGGTGGTATGTTATTTGTACCTGCCGATCTTATGGGGGCTTGGCTAGGTTGATGTTTGATCATTTTTTTATTTTTAGATTCAGTAGCAGGTTAACATGCTTATCTAATTTTTTGATTTGCTTACGTGATTGCTTTTGGTATATTATGATACTTTATCAGTTGGTCTATAGCCTTTCATACTCAGTACATTATTTTGTACTGACTCCCCATTGCCTTGGTATCGCTGCATTCATGCATGCATGTCCTGATAGACGACCATTAGACCTCATCAGCAGCAGGATTGACTTCTATCTGATTGGCTAGCCCCTTTCCTCCGGAGCTTCCAGAGTTGGGAGGTTTGTTACCTTTTGTTGTATATATCTTTATGGGTAGGCTGGGACCCTGTCCCGCCAATCTTTACTACTCTTAGAGGCTTGCAGACTATTGTGTAGGGTGTATAGCTACGTTATGGCCATACTGACCTAGTTTGTTGGTTTGCTGAAGCTTGTGAGTTGTTTGATGTATTGTTTTGATATATACCTTCTTTCAGTTTTGGTATAGATATCATGGTGTCCTCGACGGCCCAATCAGGACTTATGTGCTAGTTGGCTATTTATTTATATGATCTCCTGGGAGTAGCTGTTTCTTTTATAGATATGTTGACATGGGCCTTGTCGACCGAGGGCTTAGTTTTAAGCCGAGATATACTTGTTTGTTTTCTTGATTGCGTGTGGCTACCATGCTCTAGTTGCAAATGGTTCAGTAGGGTCTGCTCGGGCCTGAGTTTTGGCATTAGGAGCCAGTTGTGCCACTAAAGTTTTGGGCATGACATAAGGTATGCTGGAATGTAGTAAAAGAAACACAAAGAACAATAAAGACAAGGAGTTTTTACGTCGAAACCTCCTTGCTCAAGGGAGTAAAACAATAACATGTATTCACAGAATTTCCAACTGTTTTCACTATTATCAAGCAACAAATAAATACAGATTTAAAATACACCAAACGAGATTAAACTCATAATCTCACTACAAGTAATAACTCTATTACTCAACTGAGCCAAAGTAATGCCTCCATTGCCTAGTATATTAACTAACTCTAATCAATATAGACTTCACTAACAAGACCCACAATTAACTCTGACTACGTTCTTGTATTTGGTACACAAATAAAATACTTGATGTGTTTCTTTATAGATGAGAAACGAATCTCACAATTTCAGCACATTACAAGCCTTTAGACAACAATTCCTTGGTGTGTGTTTTAAAGCTTGAGTTCTTTAAAGAAAAATATAACAAATTTTAAATGAATGATCTTTGTTGTTTGTTGTTTTGAATATATCAATCAACCAAGGATGTATTATCCGTTGAACAAACAACTTCGTCCATTCTCATTAGAGGAGTACACTGTCCTTCTCACCTAACCGCTAACAAGACAACTTTACAAGTGTTCACCATTGAGACTTGGATGAGAGCGATTCTACCGTGGACCAGGTCCCGACTATTGTGAAAATCATCAAAACACTGAAATACTACATGATATGTAATAAGGACCTTAGTCCAAATAATAATAATGTAATGCATGCCCTAGTTAAGTGCCAATGCGTACTTTATCTTTGATGTTTCTCTTCTTTTTTATAATTTCTTAGCCCTTTAATTTCTTCAAAGTATAAATGGTACGCCTAAGAGGAAATGAAACGACTATTTACTTACACAACAAACAAACACAACATATTGTGAATTAAAGGAAAATATTAACCCATAAGGTTTCATATGGAGCCTTTTGAATTCTTAACTAACAGTTATTATTATAGGCAAATTCGGTATATTTGGATAAAATGTATCATTCTACATTGTTACATAAGTCATACATTCATAGTTTGAATGATAAATCTACAAAAAAAGTAGGGTACAGAATAATTACCTAAATACACAACTTATTTTACCATATTTCTTAAAATTTCCTACCATTTGAAAAAATTACAAAAATTCACACTCTCTCCTTTTATCGGATACATTACTTTAGGTGATGTATCGGGACGTTTTGTGATGTATCCGAATTCCACCAAATTTAAGGAATTTTTGTAATTTGAAAAAGAGTAGAAATAATATGTAATTAGCTCTTAACACCGTGAGATTTGTATAAAATTCTCTTTTCGAATATGATAGCTAAAAAATTAATATAAAAACCTACAATAAAAAGTATTTAGGATAAACGAAGAAGGAAGAAGGAAAATGTTTTTTTTTTTAAGTTTTGTTTAGAAAAAGTTGACGAAAGGTCAGTTGGTGAAAGGGAAAAAAGAACAATCAACATAACGAGAGAAAAAAGAAAAAAACAACAAATTGAAATTAATAAGTAGAAAGAGGAGAGTTGAATTTTAAATTAAAATTAATGTGCAGGAATCGAAACCCAGAACCAAAAGCAAGTTAACAACCTCAAACACACAGTTATAACCACTACGCCAACCAAACCATTTTTCACTTGGGTGCTCGGCTTTAGATTTTATACGTTTTTTCTTAATTTCTATATAAGTATATATAGTTCGCTACGAGGTTAATCGGTGCTCGAGAATCCATCCAGTATCATGTGGGTCCGCCCCTGCTTTCTTCTTTAGATCATATAAAATAGTGTTGTATTTTATTTTATTTTAAAATACTTATATAAAGATGTGCGAGTCTACGTTCAAAATATCATATAAAGTGATGATGTTGAATGTACCTTTTTAAGTGAGGTCAGAAATTTGAATCTTATATGTTTAGGGGTCAGTTGGTAGAGTGTATTATGAAATATAATGCATGCATTAGGTGTGTGTATTAGTAGTACCTTGTTTGGTACACTTTTTCATGTCATGTATAACTACACTCTATTGTGTATTAAGTTGTGTATTACTAATACCAAGGAATTCTAGATATTAGTAATACATAGCATTTTAACACTTGTATTATATTAAATAATTACAAAACTACCCTTAAAGTCTTTTCATTTTCTTTGTTATCATAAGTTTCTATTTTTATTTTGATTTCCTTTTTAATGTATAACATTTTTTTTACGTGTGAATGGATTGTTGTTTACTAATGTTATCAATTTTCTTTGAAATGAAGAACTGCTGATTCATATTGTTGAACTAAAGGTTTTAAAGGCTTGGTTGTATTATATTTTTTTTTTTGTTTTGTAATTATTAAAACAAGAAATTACACGTTAAAAAAATGTTCCATGCGGAAAAGACTCAACAATTAGTACACAACAATCCAATTGAGATGAGCTCATCTCTGAATTTTGAAACTACTTAGAGGAAATTTGAGTTAGTAAGGATTGAAAAACATCCATCTGTGATGTATACTTTATTATAGAAAAATGAGAAAATACATCATTACCCCATCAAACTTATACCCTTTTTTGAAGTAGACACCTTAAGTTTACGGGGGTCCTATTACCCCACGAAACTATTTTTAACCATGATAAATACATCATTTTAAACCATTTTCAGAGCATGTGCGATCTCAAGTTTAAGAGGCACGTGAATGAGGCAAAATTAACCCCTAAACCAGTGTTTTAGTGCCACGTGGCATCACCAATTTAAAAATTCTTTTCTTTATTAAATAGACCACTTTCCATCTTCCACAAACCTCCATTGATGGCCATTGAAGAACTCTCCATGTGCAGCCAACGAAAAAATTATCTTCTGTGAATCCAATAATTGATTTATAAACCTCCGTGAGATGCCGTATGAACTTCTGGACTTTGGTGAGTTCTCCAAAAGTCTCTTTTCTATATCAACCAAAAAACTCTGTTAACAAATTCACTACTTCTTCCTCTAAGTACCCAACAATCCGATTAGCCAATTTTAGGGACGCCAAATAGGAATGAGTTGAAAAATACACCTTGGACTGCAAAGACTAATGCACGTTCCTTCTAAATTAGAGTTTCATAAACTGATAGATCGATGAAGGTCGTGAGATGCCATTTGAGCTGCCACTATGAAGTTCTCCAATGATGGTGCTTCTTCTATCAGACACTGTTAAAGTTCTACGAACATCTGCAACGGAATTTCTAAACTTTTTCCAATGATCGAGAATGTTATCTTCGTCATGATTTATGCACAAAATGTTTAAGATAAAAAAAGGTAATTTGTCAATATTTTGAGCGGTATGGGTTTTACCCAACCCTTTATTAAAGGACCAAGAAAAAATAAAGGTACATTATTTTATTTGGGGGTGAGACACACTCGCTCACAATGAGACTGCAGGTGTTGTTAAAATGGTGTATTTATTGTGGTTGAAAACAATTTTGTGGGGTAATAGGACTTTCACAAACTTAAGGTGTCTACTTCAAAAAAAGGTATAAGTTCAATGGGGTAATTATGTATTTTCTATCAAAATTGTATATACATCTTTGATACATAGTTCTACACTATCCATACAAGATTATAGAATATCAATACATTATATATATATCGATACATTGCACATACATATACATATGATCACTTTTTGAAAATATTTTTTGTTGTTTGTACATATTGGTAAGTAACCCGAGAAACTGATCATCATTTGTGATATTCTATTAAAGCGGAATTCATCGTCGATCTCTTAAAGTTGACACCAATTTTTCTTGACACTTTAACTAAGGACATGTTATGTCATTTTGACACTTTTTTTTGATAATTAACTAAAATTATAATAAAGTGTGTGCAATACACTCAAGAATAACATATCTTGATAACTAATTAAAAGAAAACATGTTACTTTTGGATATACTAATTAATAATTTTAAAATAAATTATAAAAAAAAAAAAAAAAACTAATTTTCAACAAAATAAATAAAAATTGCCTATTTTCTACCCCCTCCCTCCTCGAAACCCCTAAATTATCCCCCACCCTTCTCCTTTTCCTTCTGGTACTATTCCTTTTGAAAATCTTTTTTGGTTCTTCTTCCAAATAATTTTCTTTTTTTTCTTTTTTGATTTTCGTTAGATTTTATTTTATTTTTGTTTGCTGTAGATTTGATTAGGAGGACTATTTTACAATGATAGTAATTTTTGGGTGAGGTTCCAACAAAAGTGATAGCATTCTTCTTTTATTTTTCTTTCAACATTTCATGTTTTGTTCTTTCATCTTCTTTTAAAAAAAAAATTAGTGTACTGATGTTTTAAAATATTTTTTCCATATTTGGTATATTTTCATCAAAAATTAGATTCGTGTCTATTGTTTTTGTTTCCTATGTTGGTTGAGCTAGTTTGTGGGCCTATGTAATCTGATTGATTTTTATTATAAGAGAATTGTATGAAATAACAAACTATTAATTAAAATTAAATGTTATAGCCATGGTTTATTTCTCACGACCCAGACCGTCGTTATTAGCACCCACACTAACCCTTCGGTGGGAGAACCATTACTACAACTAAAATCTAACAACTTAACCAAATACTATGCATTTAAAGATACGGAAGCAGGTATAAATGATAATAAAAATGTAGTCCCCATAACCTCCAAGGTTTTAACAATTAACTAACCAAACTAATGCGGAAATTCAACCCCTAGAACTTGAAAGTCAGTGTACCAAAACTCTACTAACGACAAGTCTAAGAACAAGGGGTACCACCCCGAAGCTAAACAAAACACCTTAAACAAATAGTCTAAGTCCGAAAAGGGTGGACTTAAACAAGAAAGATTCATGGCAGCCTCAAAGAACTGGCCCACCCTTGAATACGATCACGCTCAATAGTCACCTAGCTGAGGTCTATCAATAGCCAACTGAAGATTCCCTGTACTCAACAAAGAAAGAGCAAGTGCAGTATCAGTACACAACCACAGTGTACTGGTAGGATCACACGGCTATCCCATTAAGTCTAACATACATTAGTCAGTACAACAATATAAACACATGCACATATCGAACATATACAATATCATCAACATATACAAACAATGAACAACTTCATGATTCTCACATATCACAGTTATATCAATTTAGAGCATCATACCGCCTTTCAATATCAATCATGTTTAGATATGAACGAACTCATCACAAGTAGATACACAACACAATTCAATGGTCCTCTCACGAAACCGAATAATATAGTCCTCTCATTGAACCCACACCCAAACAGTTAGCATACCGGAACGTGGTACCCGATCCAAGTTAGTATGTCGGAACGTGGCAGCCGATCCCATTTTTATAACGGAACGTGGCAATCGATCCCATATTTATGCGGGAACATGGCAATCGATCCCATATTTATGCTGGAACGTGGCAACCGATCCCATGTTTATGCCGGAACATGGCAACCGTTCCATTCAACAAACAACAATCGTAATCACAATGTATATCCTCACAATCATACAACAAGAGGTGATTCATGGCATACAATTATTCAATTATCTACATTTACGATTAGGGTGATCAACAAAGCAACATTCACATACATACATGTATCATAATGAAGCAACAACAAACATACATCACACAATCATGGAATCACAACCATCACCTACCTCAAATCCAAGTTTGAATACCCTAAGGCACTTGAATCTTCCCTTTCCGGATTCTTCCCGCTTGTTCGTGGTCCAATTAACGCAAGGATCAACAATCAAACGTCTAATTATTGAAATTATAACAAACCCAATAACCCTAGACCAAACCCAAGATCCTAATACCCAATTTAGGGTTGTTTCCACGTTAGAATCTATAACAAAACCCTCCCCGATCAATATTTATTCATTCTATTATGTTCTATGGATCAAAAAAAGGATTCGGGGACAGAAAAACTTACCTTTAGCCTCAAGAATGGTAAAAAATGAGTAGGAGTCTCCTGGGGCTCGTTCTTTAGTTCTAAAAGTCGAAAAGTGCATAATAAGGTCGTTTAGGGGTTTATTAACGACCTTAAGCCGCGTCGATCCCGCGACAGTGGCCCTCATCAAGCTGTAGTTGCCCCACCAAAGTGGTGAATTCCAGCGCCAAAGCAGCTGCAACAAAATAAAGAGCTATTTTGAGAATTCCAAAATCCCTATTTCACAACACACCTCTAACCAACAACGCTCAGAAAATACTCTTAGTGCTAAGATCGATTTCGGAAGTTCTACTCACCCGAATTCAATTCCGTAAAGTCGTATGGGATCCTTAACGTCTTAACTATCCACTCATGTAATCAAATTCATCAATATATCTATCATTTGTTACCAGATTTCCCTACACCTTAATGACTCTGATTTCATCCAAATCTGGACTAGGTTGGGAAATTCCAAGTTACTACGAAAAAGTTTTTTCTGGCCCCAATTCTTTCCCCATTGACTTTTCCATAACGACGAAAATCAGGTCGTTACAATAGATACCAATTTACCCATCACTCGTCCCCAAGGGATCAACTTAGGAAAGACTAGCTAAAGTAAGGGTAGAGTAGTATCTGAATCGTCGAATTACTAGGGATACTTGTGTCACATGCCCTTCTTACCGAATCTCATTACCCCCTAAGGGTTTCACATCTCCAAACTCAAACCAACCAATTGAATACCTACACATCCTCCCTTACAATGCCTCAATGAAGTCATCTCAACATTCGAGTGATAAATATTATTGTATGTAAACTTAACTAACAATAAAACGATTCCCAACAACCACCAAAGTTGATCTTACACACCTCTGCCACATGTTATCAAGGATCTTGACACAAACATCAGGACGAATTCTTTACCACATACCATGAAAATATTCTAAATTAATACTAGCTACAATTAGAGGTGGACCTGAACCAACCAACACACACTCATAATACCCAAACAATCATAGTTCTTAACAATATCTCCATCCCACAACATAAATTCCCATGAGCTTAAGTTATAACAAATTTGATCTTTAGAAATCATATACTCATCGAGGGATATGTCCAATCATACAACCCCTCCAACAACACTATCGAAATGCTAGATTTAGTAATTATAGATTACCTCTTAAGAATAGTAGAATTTGACCCAATGATCCCTACATTCAACCACACATAATCGATATATGACCTCAACGACTAGAGGATTATTAATATTGTCGGACAACCACAAATATGCATGGCAACTCTCCTATAAATTCTCATAAGCAAGGTGGTACATGTAGAACCACTAAAATACTTTAACAACTCCAAGACAACACTAATTATATCATTCGAAATAACAAAGTCTTCCCCCTCAACCAAGAGAATATCACATCATTTTGTACCCCTGATCCACCACTAGGGATCCACCACAAAATTGAAAACACACTAGAGCATAGCTAGTGAATCATACTCACAATACTAACAGCCATCATAAACACGCCGACCTTTTACCCTATTATAAACCAACACTTTTTAAATGAAAACCTTTCTTAGATACTTAAGAATTAATAGTCATACTTACGACTCACCCCAGGTGTAAGTCCTTTCAAATGCTCAATACCAGATACAATTGATCATTTCTCACCTTGCTAATTCATACCTTGACAAAATACATCACCACAAATGTAGACTCACAATGAAAAATCTGAATTGTAATTTCCACCATATAACACAATCCCTTTGTCTATCAACATTAGCTTGTACCTTGAAGATTTTTATGAATTCATGGATCTTCGTTTATCATTGATCGCATCTCCATCGATCTTACCATATATTTCGTTAAAATTTCAATGATACTCATTACTAGACTCAAAAACAAAACCAAACACTTGTCATCACACTCAAGCTAATGTCCGCACACTCCTTTCTCAAGTATTTTTCAATAGTTTTTAACCAATCCGACACACTTGTGACACTATTACCATAGCCACATCAAAACAAATGAAATTATGCGTCTCTGAACCCAATTATCTACTCTTCTAAAGATAACTCTTTAGCCTTAAGAATCAAATAAAATATTCTTGCTCTAGCCTCTCTCTAAAGGATGTACTACATCCCACCATCTCTTAAAACCTTCCATACAACCACGTTACTCACCAAATATTAGAAAACCACAACCTTAGATACTCGCAAGTCGTAATTACTATACAAAATTTGCTTAATCAACAATCTCATTATATAGTTGCATTCCATCACAATTCATTACGCTCAGTTAGCCCTCACTATCACTATGAACCCAACATTTCATCAACATGACACCTCAAACTCAGGTATACTCATCAAATTTAAAGGTCTAACCCAATCTTGCTACGCACCTTCTTATTAAAATCTTCAATTTCCTTCACCTAAATATACTTAATGGAACTTTCTTTATCCATAAGTTTGTCATTCTGGTATTAATCCACTCCCTTATAGATTAAGATAAAATTGCCAGTCCTCATACTACCCTCCTTCTTCTTAGCAAACAAGACAAGAGCACCCCACTTGGAAACAATTGGACGGATGAACCCTTTATCAAGAAGCTCTTGGATTTGAGCCTTAAGCTCGCTTAATTCTACTGAAGCCATACAATACGGAGGGATAGAAATGGGGTGAGTTCCAGTTTCCAAGTCAATGCAGAAATCTATATCTCTATCTGGAGGCATTACTAGGTAAATCCGTAGGAAACGCTTCCTTAAACTCAAACACCGCATGAACATACTCAATAGAGGGTGACTCAACCTCAGCCTCCCACACATGAGCCAAATAATCCAAACAACCCTGCCCTACCAGTTTCCTAGCCCGAATAGAGGATATGATCTTAGCTAGCTTAGGCTTGTACACCCCTTCCCAGTCTAATCTTTCCCTACCAGGGATCTTAGAGTTACCGACTTAGTATTATAATTAAGCCCGATATAATAGGGGGACAACCAATTCATGTCTAAGATTATATCAAGTCAGTCATACCCATCATAACCAAATCAACCCAAATCTAAAAATCTATAAACACAAATGGACAACACGATATACAAAGATGACTATGACTGACTCTTCAACTAGGGTAGAAACATGGATGGGGGCATCAAGTATATCACAAATCACATCAAATCCCAAGGCAATTGAACTAACACACACGAATAAGTAGAACCTACACCACACAAAACAATAGCCATTCGGGCATAGACAAGAGCAACACTAGTGACCACTGCATCACACACCTCAAACTCAGTCTTTCCCGGAAGAGCATATTACTGAGCCCTGTCGTCTTGACATGCAACCTCCTCGCCTAGCTGCACTACTCCTCTACCTGCATTACCATTTCTTCGGCCTCCACGGCCTCATTGAATTCCTCCTCGTATGCCCAGGTTCTCTACAATTTAACACACTTTACCACTTGTATTTGATTGTTGAACAATAAATTAGATCGTAGGATGACCATTCCTGATCATTCATGCATTGACACCACCCCTAGGGCTAGATACCAATTGGAACCTTCTTAGTTTCCAATTTGCTTTGCTTGTGGACCCTCAGTCGTGACCACGATGTCTAGTTCACTTCGTTGAGATACCAATTGGACTCAACTCATACCACAAGCGACAATAGTAGCTAGCGAGCCCCACAAAACTGCTAATTTCAATCATAGAACTTGGTCGAATCCAATTCTTAACCGCCTCAATCTTTAACTGATGGTAACTAGGCCTTAAATCAATCTTAGAAAAAATCGATGCACCTTGCAATTGATCAAAAAGGTCATATATCCGAGGCAATAGATACTTGTTCTGAATGGTGACCCTATTCAACTGTCGGTAGTCTATACAAATCATCTATTGCTAGCGATGGTGTTACCACTTTTGTTGCTCTAGTTCGGACCATAGAGTGAAAGAGGAAAGATACAAATTTGTATCACCCAGATACCAATGGGATTCAAGTCATAGCACGAAGATGTAGAAAGAAGTGAGTTTTTCCTAAAGTCCAATAACCTCTCGAAGAAAAGTACAGACGTCTTCGTACCATTCTGCAAGACTCTACTAGACTCATTTTGGTACAATGAGATCAACAAACGTAGGCTCTGATACCAACTTTATCACGACCCAGACCATCATGATTGACACCCACACTAACCCTTCGGTGGGAGAACCATTACTATAACCCAAATCTAACAAATTAACCAAATACTACACATTTAAAGATACGGAAGCAAGTTAAATGATAATGAAAATGGAGTCCCCATAAACTCCAAGGTTTTAACAATTAACTAACAAAATTAATGCAGAAATTCAACCCCTAGAACCTAAAAGTCACTGTACCAAAACTCTACTAACAACAAGTCTAAGAACAAGGGGTACAATCCCAAAGCTAAATAAAACACCTTAAACAAATAGTCTAAGTCCAAAAAGGGTGGACTTAAACAAGAAAGATCCATGACAGCCTGATAGAACTGGCTCACCCCTGAATCCGATCCCGCTCAATAGTCATCTAGCTGAGGTCTATCAATAGCCACTTGAAGATGTCATGTACTCAACAAAGAAAGACCAAGTGCAATATCAGTACACTATGATCACGCGGTTATCCCATTAAGTGTAACATACATTAGTTAGTACAACAATATAATCACATGTACATATCAAACATATACAATATCATCAATATATACGAACAATAAACAACTTCATGATTCTCACATATCACAGTTATATCAATTTAGAGCATCATACCGTCTTCCAATATAAATCATAATTAGATATGAACGAACTCATCACAAGTATATACACAACACAATTCAATGGTCCTCTCACGGAACCCAATTCAATGGTCCTCTTATGGAACCCACACCCAAACAGTTAGTATACCGGAATGTCGTACCCGATCCAAGTTAGTGTGTCAAAACGTAGTTGTCGATCCCATGTTTATGCCGAAACGTGGCAACCGATCCCATGATTATGCCAGAATGTGGAAACCGGTCCCATGTTTATGCCAAAATGTGGCAATCGATCCAATGTTTATGACGGAACGTGACAACCGATCCATTCAACAAACCACAATCGCAATCACAATGTATATTCTCATAATCATACAACAAGAGGTGATTCATGGCATACAGTTATTCAATTATCCTTATTTATAATTAGGGTGATCAACAAAGCAACATTCATATACATAAATGTATCATAATGAAGCAAAAACAAACATACATCACACAATCATGGAATCACAACCACCACCTAACTAGAATCCAAGTTTAAATTCCCTAAGACACTTGAATCTTCCCTTTATGGATTATTCCCGCTCGTGGTCTAAAAACATACAACTAACGCAAGGATCAATAATCAAAGGTCTAATTATCTGGATTATAAAAATACCAATAACCCTAGACCAAACCCAAGATCCTAATACCCAATTTAGGGTTGTTTCCACCATAGAATCTGTAACAAACCCCCCCACCCCATTAATATTTATCCATTCTATTATGTTTGACGGATCGAAAAATGGATTCGGGGAGTGAAAAGCTTACTTTTAGCCTCAAGAATGGTGAAAAATGAGTAGGAGTCGCCTGGAGTTCGTTCTTTAGCTCTAAAAGTCAAAAAATGCATAATAAGGTCATTAAGGGGTTTATTAACGATCTTAAGTTGCGTCGAGCCTGCCACAACGGCCCTCATCCCACTGTAGCAGCCCCGCCAGAGCGGCAAATTCCAGCGCCAAAGCGGCTGGAACGAAACTGAGAGCTATTTTGAGTATTCCAAACTCCTCATTTCACAACACACCTCTAACCAACGACGCTCAGAAAATACCCTTAGCGCTAAGATCGATTACGGGAGTTCTACTCACCCGAATTCAATTCTGTAAAGTCGTACGGGATCCTTAACGTCTTTAATATCCACTCATGTAATCAAATTCATTGATAGATCTCTCATTTATCACCATATTTCCCTACACCTTAATAACTCCAATTTCGTCCAAATCTGGACTAGGTTGGGAAATTCCAAGTTACTACGAAAAGGTTTTTTTGGCCCCAATTATTCCCCATTGACTTTTTCATAATGGCGTAATTCAGGTCTTTACATTATTTTATTTGTAATTCACAGTAAAATTCCCATTTTTTGCCATCCGATTCGGTATAAAATTAGTCATTTTATACATTTTGGTATAAAATGTATAAAATGCGTTTGTGTTTGTATAAAGCGTGAAAAAAGTGTATATACAAATACAAGTACATATATTTTGTTCCTATACACTTATAATTATACAAATACATAACTTATTATACAAACAATAATGTATAAATGAATTTATACAAAACTGAACAATTTGTATAAAATTGGATGTATCTAGAGAATTATACAAATCAAAAGCTCCATAGCAACCATAAAATTTGCTATGGAGCGCAATTATGCAAACTATAGTTATAACATACAAATATGATTTTTATTTTTGCTATATGTGAAAGTTGCTCGTTTTGGACATGGGTCTAATTTTTTACTCTAATTATTTTTTATCTATATAAAGGCAGCGGCCTCTTTTTTTTTTTTTTAAATAATTTTCTTTTTTAGAAAAGTGGTAAAAATAGAGAGTGAAAAAGAAATATCTTTTACAAAAAATAAAGAAAAGAAGCTCCTCGCGCGCTAAAAGTGGGTGCAACACACATTATATATTAAGTCAGTAAAAAATATCAAAATGATAAAATGAAACCCTACTTGAGACATTTAAAATAAACAATACCTACTTTATAAGATATTTAAATAAAAATTGATGTATCAACTTGAAGAGATTGTCACCTTGTTGAAATAAGTATAAACATGTTTAGAGTCCTCATATGTTGTTTTTACATAACCTTTCAATTGAAGCTGACTAATTGGTTCTCACATCCTCCGATTAATTGTCGATAGGGGTGACAATTGGAGCAGAATGTGGTGGGGCAGGGTACACTGTTAATAAGGTGGGATAGGGAATGATTTAAATGGAGGGGGGAAGCGTTAAAATGGGGTAGGAAAAAAATTTAATTATAATATTTTTAATAAAGTATTACAGGGCAACGCATGACAGAACAAAGTTCAAATTTAATAAAATTTTAGCTTAGTCTAAGAAAATAAGCTCTCATATGAAAAACACTCATATAATCTTAACAGGAGAGGATTACTTGTCCTAAGATGTAAAAGGAGGTTAGGTTCTATAACCCCTCCATTTGGTTGTTAAATTATAGAGCGGGGACATTTTGGAAAAAAATAACTACATCAAATAGTACTAGTCAAATTTAAAGTCTTAAAATATCATTAATAATATTAGTTTAGTTATATACCTCTAATAAAGACTTTCCTAATGGTTGTGTGAAATAATATGAAATAAAGGGAGCCTCTAACTTTATTGGGTAGAGTTATCGCGGTACGTCTGTCGGTGGGAGCTAGTAGCAGGCTTGGCAGATCAATCTAGGAGGAGGCGAGGGTGTTCACCCAACTCCCGTAGTAAAAAACTACACTATATATATATATATATATGTATGTTATATAGCAGATTCAAAATTTAACTTTAAGGTTTCAAGTTTAAATTCTGAATTACATTGGTTGAAAAATTATACTTTTATATTACAACTAAATTTTTTTATTGTTGGTATAAAAAAACAAATCACACGTGTTGCACATTAGACCAAAATCTTGTCTATAAAATGAAGGGGTAAGCAAGGAAGGATATTCATCTAAACAAAAAAGTCCCTAAAGATGAAGATCATAGTAGTTCTCTTTGTTTCCCTTGCAATATTCCTTCCATTGCAACTTGCAACAACAATCAACTATTGGTAGATGTACTCGATATCTATGGTAAACCCCTCAATGCAAGCCATAGGTACCACATCTTTCTGGCCTACTACACTATGGAAGGTGGAGGGGTACACCTCGCTAATCTAGGGGATCAATCACAAAACACTTGTCCTACATTGGTCGTGCAATCACAAAATGGTACAGACTATGGTATCACAATTCATTTTATGCCTAACTATCGAACATAAGAACATATTATAGCATACTCTTCGTTAAACATCAGATTCTATCTTGATTATTTAAATCCATGTCCTAACCTATTAGTGTGGAAGGTTGACCACCTTGGTGAAGTCGTACAACCAAATGGCCACACCATTAGCATGGATGGAGAGTTGGAAAATCTCATTTGTAACATCCCGCCTTACAAAGAGCTAAATTTAGAAAGAACTACTTTGGAAAGAGCCAAATTGAGAATTTTGCAAGTAAAGCTTAAATTATGAGTTTTGGGTCAACCTCAAACGATCAGAACTTTCAGTACCAGATGAGTTAGGTGGCCCATAATATATCAAACGAAATTTCATTGAATCCTCTTTCCAACGCCATCTAGTTTGAAATTTTTTGAGTTCGGATGAGGGAGGTATGCCCGTTTGAAGTCAGCCTATCCAGTTAAGGAGAGTTACCCAAATTTATGAGGGGTATTTTGGCCTTTTCCTTACCCCTTCAGCTTAAAACGTTTTTTAGTAATAATTTAGGGTTCTAAACTGACTTGGGTCAGTTTTAATAATCCTAAATTATTCTTAGGGTTTTAGGAGAGAGTTTAAGCATAGAAAAGAGGAGAAAAGGAAGAACAATCAAAATTTCTGGCAAATCGATGATTTGTTTCACCAAATTGAGGTATGTAAGTTTTGATAGTGTTGGGTTCATTCACCCACACACCAAACATGTAAATTTCATCCGTAATTTCGTTCTTGAGGTTGAATGATTTGAATTCTTGATGGGTGTTCTTGAGGTTTTGTTCTTCTTGTTTATTTATGAAGTTTGTGAATTTTGAGGTGAGGATTTCGATTGTTGAGGGCTGTTATCAAGGAAAAGAGAGTAGATTCTTGTGTACTTGTATTGGGTAATTGAATCTAAGAAACAATTGAGGAAAAAAATTGATTCTAGGCGAATTAGGGTCAGATTATGAGAAATAAAATTCGGTGGGTTTTCTGGGAAGGGGGATGCCTCGACATATTTTTAGTCGTTTGCTCCGTCTGAGTTCTTTTAAAGTATACCTTCACTCCTTTCTGATTCTAACTACTATAAAATACATCTATTCATCTAGAAATCTTTCATAACATGAATTATAACCTTGAATTTATAATTCAAATCCAAGGTAAAGTTACTAGTAAAGTCTTGAGAGTTCTTTCGAGTCATTTGAAAAGTCTTGTGAAAACTATTTAAACTTGTTTTAAGACATGATTACTTGGGAACTAAGTATTCCCAAGAGTAAATGTTTTCACATTTAAAATGAGGAGGAAACGTTGATTTCCAAATAAGTTCATGAGGAGTTTTGAGTATAAATCTCTTTTAAGAGAATCTTTTGAGTAATAATCTCAAAGTTTGAGGATGAGGAAATGTTTTTAAACATATAAGTTGAGTATATTTTTGGGAGTAGTATTGAGCAAGGATATGGGGACGAGTTCATACAACTCAAAGTCCTCATAAACCATGTAGCCAATGTGGGTAGAAAGGGTCATACTTTTAGATGATTCCTTATTTCTTTTTAAGCCTAGCTTAGTGGATCCACTTAGTTGAGGATGTCTTATACTCTGGTAAGGTATAGGACAGTTCTGGCAGCGTGGGCGAGACGGTGTATCATCATATAGCTCAATGTGATGGTTGTCGGTTAAAGAATCTTCCAAATTGAGTTATTTTATATTTTTATATACAAACTGAATTATTATTGTATTTTTCAATACATTGAGTTGATATCTACTGTTTTAAAATCTTTTCTTTAGATTGCATCATTGTCATTGCTTTTATATTAACATGAGTTGAGGTTGAGTTGAGATGAGATGAGCTAAGTATGTTTGTCCAGTTCTAGTTCAAGCTTATGTCATGTTTTAGATTTCCCCTTACATGCTCGTACATTCAATGTACTGATGCCATTGTCCTATATCGTTTGATGATGCAGATACAGGTAATCAGAATCAGTAATCGACGCTCTCTTGATCCATTTGCATTCAATCTAGATTTGGTGAGCTTTCTTGCTTTCCGGAGGGCTTCACATTGAGTTTACATATCACTTTTTGTTATTAGGATGTTGTGGGTCTTGTCCTGACGTCCATCTCAGTTAGTAGAGGCTTCATAAACAGTAGAGGTTTGAGAATTATGTTTCATTTTCATTGTTGATGTTCTAGGCTTGAGTTACCTCTTTTGGCAAGTGAATGTTTTATTTAAAATATTCTGAATATCTATTTTGAGATTTTAAGTAATTTTTTACGTTTGAGTTCATATGTTGTTGAGTAAATCTTCCACTTAGAGTTGAGCCATGCCAAGGGTTTGTTTGGGGCCAGTAATGATTCTCGAGTGTCAGTCGCATCCAGGGTGTAGGTTCGGGTCGTGACAAACTTGGTATCAGAGCACAAAGTTCAATAGTCCTAGGGTGTCTATGAAGTCATGTCTGTAGAGTCTTTGTTATCGGTGTAAAGCGTGTCACATTTATAATTAGGAGGCTGCAACATGTTGGAACTATCTCACTTCTTTCATACTCTTTCGTGCGATAGAGTTGAACTCTATAAAGTTTGTTTCTAATTTGTGCTTGTGCATATCTTTCAGATCATGTCTACACGAAGAGCTGTTCGAGGCCGTCTGGCTAGGAGGAATGCTGATCCCCAGGATCAATGGGTACCTAATGCACTAGAAGTGCAACCCCCAGGAGAGGTCACTAACGCTGAGTTCCAGGATGCTCTCCAGATGTTGAGTCAAGTGGTGACCAACCAAGCTGGGAAACAAAGAGGGAATCAACAAGATGTGGCTGATGCATCCAGAATCTGTGAATTCTTAAGGATGAATCCTCCATATTTCACCGGTTCAATTGTCTTTGAGGATCAAGAGAAATTTGTGGAAGAGTTACAGAAAGTATTTGAGGTGATGTATGTTGCAGATGTTGAGCGTGTGGAACTAGCTACATACCAACTGAAGGGTGTTGCTAGAGTCTGGTATGATCAATGGAAGAAGAGTAGAGATGAGAGTGCACCAAATGTGAGTTGGGTTGTTGTCGAAGAGTTCTTCTTAGGGAGTTTCTTTCCCCGTGAGCTACGGGAGGCGAAGGTAAGAGAATTCCTTACTCTTAAGCAAGAATCCATGAGTGTGCACGAGTACAACCTCAAGCTTACCCAACTGTCTTGTTATGCTCTGGAAATGGTTGTTGATATGACAAACATGATAAGCTTGTTTGTGTTCGGGTTGTCTCGTTTGTCGAGCAAAGAGGGTAAGGCAGTAATGTTAATGGGGGACATGGACATAGTAAGACTGATGATCCATGTGCAACAGGTTGAGGAAGATAAGCTGAGAGATAGAGAAGAGTTTCGAAAGAAGAAGGCTAAGAAAACAGGAAATGAGTTCGGGTAGCAGAAGAGTAATGCAAACCGAACATCCTTTCAACAAAAGCCAATTGGACCTACTCCATCATCTGCTAGTGCACCTGCACCAAGGAACAGAGGTGAGATCAAGAATCAAAATTCACATAATTTCAGAGCTAGACCTGCACAGTCTCAAGGTAGTGTGTGATTGAATAACGCTATCAAAGACACTTCATCCAATTCTAACTGTCAACGATCATTAATCAATGTATAACCCAACTAAATGAGTTGGGGTCAAATCCCACAGGGAGCGGTACGTGTTTCAGATTCAATTGGGAAGTATGAACATAGTCAAATCAATCATAGGAATAAAAGTTTTTGAATAAAGACATCATTCAAATTAATGGGTGATACGAATATCAAATGGGGGGTTTTAGATTCAATTATCAACTACAAACAGTCACAAACAATAAAAATTAGCAATAATGAGACGAGTTCTTGGGATGTGATCGATTATAGGATAATATAGACAAATGGGTAATTGCAACTATTAGAAATAGCTAGACATTAGTGAGTAATCTAGGCTATAGTGGAGGTAAACTTTCTCTCGAACAATTTACCCCGAATCAAGTGATTTCTCTCGAACATCAACAAGCATGCAAAATAAGAGCAGCCCACACCTTTGTCCATTCACTCTCTCGAGTTGAATGTGTGGGATTGGGTTTAGGATTCACTATCTCAAGCTGAACCCAGGTCAACCCAATACCTACAAACCATCAATCAATAATTTTAGCTCTAAAACCTCTCTCTCGAGCAAGCCAAGAACACGAACATAGAACTGCATTTGCAACTACAATTCTTAAATTAAACCACAATTAATGATGAAAGTCACTTCTAAATAGCATTTAAACTAACAATTAGCAATACCCATAAACTAAATCAGCTTATAATCACATAATCACACCCCAAGAATTGAGGTTTTAGCTAGACATCATAAAAAGGTAAAAATTGTTACCAAATTGATTATCCATCAACTGGGTAAGAGTAGATTCGTCCTTACAATTCTCCAATTCGAAGAATCTCAAAGAGTCACTTCCGATTTCTCTAAAGTGAAAAACTTGAATTATTCAAAGTTAAAGAAAAACTAGAGAAAATTGTCTCCAGATGCTAAAAACTTAATAAAATATTGTTCTAAAGATTAATTGATACTAAACTCAATGTTCAAAAATGTATTTATAGTCGCCAAAAATGTTCTACAAAGAGTCACTTGATGAAGTAAGTCGGGCTCGTTGAACCACTCGGCAAGCCCCTTTGGTCTATTCTATTGCCTTTTTGCCTTTGATCAATTAGCTAATATTTTGACCGGATACGAAATCACTGGTCCTCGATCTTCGCGGGTCTATCACCCCAATTGATTTTTTTAGGAAATTTTTTATATGAGTATGCCCCTATCCCGTAAGCCTTCCATCGTAGCAAGCCCCTTTTCTCAAACTTCATAGATGGCCTTACTTCCTTTTTAAATCAAACATGTGGACATAAAAAAGAATGAAATTGATAGAATAGAGGAAGATTAATGTGATACTGAATATTAAGTATAACTAAAAACCTGGTCAAATACACTAGAGTCTGACTATGGGAGCTATTAGTAACCAACATAAAAATGTGAGCTAAACATTGAGTCTGATGTATACGCCCCATCGAGAAGATCCAATATACCTTGCTAGGGGTATAAAGGAATGGATGGCGTGATCACTAAAACTGATGCCCATAAAAGGGACTTAGCCTATGAGGCTAGTTCTATGAATCAAAATCTCGAATTGGAGGCATCGCTGGGAAAAAAGCCAATTGATTCGGTTTTCTCGACATCAACGAGTGGACTTGAAATCATAGATCCATTTTGTGATCCACGCGACTCAGAGGGCACATAGTTCTAGTACTATGAGGGTAACTGAACCCAAGTCCAACTCGGTATTAAGTATACTCCCAACTGAATATATATGTAACATATTATGACTTAATTACTGAAATACTGAATACCTCAAAATACTGACATGCAAAATCTGAGAATGTAACAATTATATAGCGATAATGTGACATTCGGAAACTGAGGCATGTATATCTTGGTACTCAGCATCCTCCAGGTTTGTAACTTTGGGTTATCTATCTTGGCTTCGTGGAATCACTCGGTGATCCGCCGACTGCTCCTTTCCATCGCCAACTTGGTTCTTTCCTTCAGGGCTTGGCACATTGGAACTTTAGGCGGTCAAATAGCCATTCGGTGATTCGCCAAGTGAACTTGGCGATCACCAGGCTGCCTTTTTTCATCCTTTCAGCCTGTTTTGTTCCTTTTTGCTTGTTAGTGTCCTTGCTTTGTTCCTCAATCCATATACCTGAAAATCAAGGGTTTTACATTAGTTATTGGCACAAATTAACCATTTAAGGACACTAATTCTATATAAACAAAGCCCTAAATGAGTCCAAATCTCGGACTCATCAACACCCCCAACTTAAACTTTTATTTGTCCTCAAGTAAAACTCAAGTTCAGCAGTTCAAAAAGGATGTCTCAAACAGTGCTACAAAAGACTCAATCATGAATGCACATAACAAGACTCAACTTACTCATGCAAGAATCAATTGTGCACTCAAAGGTTCAAGTTGTGATTCACCATTACAAAAAATTCTCAGGTTCACAATACTTGCTTTAAATGCAAGTTCAAGCTCAACAAAGGTACTCAAATGCCCTCATAACAAAGATGATTCCATATTCACACACAATTCTTCAACAATTTATAACTCCGAAATGCCCTCACAACAAAGATGATTCCATATTCACACACAATTCTTCAACAATTTATAACTCCGAAATCATATACAACTTTCACACTGACAAAGATGAACACATGCATGACTTCACCCATAGGTTTTCCCTTATTTTCCAATCAACATTTGTTTCAGCTCACTCAAGATAAAAAAGGTCTTTTCAAGGCTTGTAACGGCGCTGAGTGTAAAGGTATGATCGTTTAGGCTCAATGGCTTCTATCCTCATGAAATGTGGTATGAACATCACTTTCCTTTCTTTTCTTCAGCATTTTCACTCTTGCTCAAAATTCACACCATTATTCACTTCCAATGGAATACCGGACACCCCATTTCTTTTGCAACTTTCACAACTTTATTTCACAACTTTTTCATTCTTCTTTTCTTTTGCTCTTTTTTTTTTTGTATGGAGGGGTTCCATCTTTTTCAATACCATGGGTCAAGGGGAACTTCTTCACACTTCTTGATTTTCCTCCTCTTTTCACCACACCCCCAACTTAGGCTTTTGGCCTAAGTCGGCTATTCAAACAAACCACACTTCATGAGGATTATGGGTTAATGGATAAAGAGGGGTTACAATTTCATCAAGTTTCTTCCAAGAAAAGGATAAGGCTCAAAAGGTGTTCAAACAAGGTTCACACATCTCACAAGGTTGGCCACAAAAACAAGTATTTATCAAATTGTTTCACTCTTTGAAATTGTTGCCTAAGATCATTTCAAGAGCTTACATCACTTAGTCAACCGGACCAACGGGGCCAATTCTTGGTGTCATCACACAAGGTTCACGGTAAGATCATGATACAAGGCATTGGCACCAATATCAAACAAGACTCCACACTTTCGCTAGTGTGCAATTTTCATCACAAGAGACTCATATGATAATCGGCTAGTCACAACGATATGCAAAAAGTCCACATATTGTCTATGCAACTTCATTTGACCTAATCGTAGCAGCGCATTCATTTTTGTTCGATTAAGAGCACTATTCAAGTCATCGATATTGATCATAACCGATACTCAAATTTGCACAAGAACAGCCACGTTCACACACAACACAAGTGGCAAAAATAATTTTACAAGGGTCAAAAACCATTTATATTCATCATAAGGAGCCACAAGCTCAAACATCTACAAAACAATATCAACACGCAATTCAAAGCACAAAAACCCAATAGTATATACAAAAGATAGTCAGAAGAGGTAGGTATGGAAATAGCTCACTCCACCACAAATAAAAAGACATTTGTCTTCAAAAGTAACAAAATAATAAAAAGTCAATAAAAATGACAGAGAGGGAGGTAAAGAGGTGTCATGTCTACACAGTCGCTCCATCTGTCGGGGCATCAAGGCCTCATGCAACACTCTGATCCGGGGCATCAGTGCCCAGTGTAACATTAGCACTAGCTCCACTCGACCCAGCCATGGTTGTATTTGCTAATGAAATCTGCACGACGGACTATACCATGGCGTCTTCAACCTCTATAAGGCTCTCATAGGTAGGCTCCTCATAGACACTGAGCTGCTCCTCATCAGTATCAGCCTCTGACTCGGCAGCAGCCACCTCCTCAGCTCGTACCTCATCTCCGGTGGTAGTCAGAGGCATATCATCATGAGCTGGCATGTCGGGGATCTCCACAGTCCCAAAAATCATGGACATATATGTGAACTTCATCTTGTCCAAGTCCTTCCTCAACTCAGCAATTGCGGCCTTTACAGCTATGACCTCATCGGTGGCCCCCCTGTCCTCACTCACACACCTCTATCCTTGCCGCAAGGGCATCAATCGACAAACTAAGGGATGTCACAACAACAGTAAGGGCCCTCTCGATCATCCCAGGAACTGTGGCCTCAAGCTTGGAGGCACGTCTATCAGCAGAATGGTCTAGCTTCCCTATTCGTAGTATTGCAGCATGGGTGAGTGGAGGTCGGGACATAGTGGCACTAGCAGCAGACCTAGGAGGCAGGGGAGTTGTAGAGGAACTAGGAACCACAGAAGGGACAACGCTAGATATACCTGAAGGCCTAGGGGCCGGAGTAGGTAATACTGCCTCTGCAGGTAGTGTCTCAGTATCAACAACTGAGGAAGAGTGCACCGGGGCTGCCTTCATTTTCTCAGCCTCGTCTTTCAAGTACTCGGCCTCAATGCATCGGATATCGGTAAGGGAGGTGGGAATCAGTTCCACGTCCTTCTTCTCATCGCGGGGCACTCAGGCTCATCTTCACACTTTGGTAATTAATACCGGGAACGAAAGCGATGTTTGACGTTGCCTAGCCCTCATGGCCATTTCTTGACCAATGATCATACCCAAATTTATACTTCTCCCATCAATGATGCAATCAAGACAGGCTACATTCATATGGCGCAGGATGGATTCATTCTAGGATGGCATGATTGTGCTGCTAATAAACCTAAACCAGTACCTCACCACCACATTTAAATCCTTCTTATCTATGGGCACTCCGGCCTCAAATCCACCTCGGAGTATCATCTGAAAGGAGAGGAGCCAACCAACTTTACATGTCCTCCAGTGCAGTTGTTTTAATCATACTCTGGTAGTCATTTTTTGTACACTCCAAAACAACATTAATACCGTCACTATCACACTTCACTTTCTTAATCGTAACGACCAAATAATCTACCAGCTTGAATGTGGCATCCTTTCTCTTCCCTTGTGGCACTAGGGCTCTGTAGGCAGTGTAAAACTCCTGGACCCAATTGGGAATGTGTGGGCCACGGGGTTTTGTGAATATTTGAAACTTGTGGGACCTCAAGGTGCGATAGATCTCTGGATATATGTCTATCACTCCATCTATAGACAGACTCTTCTCCTCAATGATGGTCCTCAATCCCTTAGCCTTCAGTCTGTTCATGGATCGTGGAGGAGGACCCTATGCAGGTGGTGCTTAGACCACAACTTGGTTTGTGACAAGAGGAGTGGAATCCTGGGGTACCCAGATCCTAGACGGATCATGCTTCCTCTTGGAACGCAGCGCAGTTCAACTCTCCTGGCCAATAGTAGTTGATCATCCTCAGGCTCAGAATTGGTATCATGAGGGTCCTGGTGCTCACCTTCACTCTCAGATGTGGTGAGGTGAGTGGCATACACTCCCTCACTGTCGGAGCTGACCTCTGGTGACTCAAGGTCTGGTGCTTTTCCTTTGCCTTTACCTTTCCCACCTGTGGTGGGAAGTTTTGTAGCCTTTGCTTTGGATGCAGCTGCATCCTTGTTGATTGTGATACCCTTTGCCCTCTTTCGGGGTGGTATGTCTCGGCCTGCTACCTTTGGTCTAGCCATATCTGCAAAGCACATCCGAAATAATTAAAAACAATTCAAGAAAAATGTAGAAAATATGTTGCAGAAAGACTCGCCGAATCGATCGGCGAGTCGCCGAGTAACTTAGGCAAGCTAAATCAGGCTCGCCGAAAATGTTGGCTCAAAAATTTCCCAGAAAAATATCATGTCGGCGATGAGATGGGTCTTTCGGTGAATCGCCGACATCATTTGGCGAACACAGACTAGCCCACCGAAAGTTACAGTATGTTTTAGGGGTTGGGGGCTCAAAAAGGGCGATTAAAGGAGACTTTTGACGAGTCACCAAGTGAACTCGACGATCTCAGGCTTCTCACCGAAAGTCACAGAATCAAAATCAATCAAAGCATGAATTTAAAGGCGAACTAGGGAGATTTCTGCAAACCGCCGAGTGGTTTGGCGAGCTGGACCCAACTCGCCAAACTCCCCAACGTGCCTATTTTCAACCTCGATTCTCAAAATCAAACCCGCAACCATCGAAAACAAAATACAACCACCTAGGAACTCAATTAAGCTCAGACCCATATCACCCATGCCACCGGGGTACTCAGACTTCCCCCGATTTGGCCAAAAATGGCCATTTGATGACTTTAGCCCTTAAGAATGACGTCAAACGCTCCATCATTGGGTAAAGCACGTCATTTAGCACCATTTGGGTTACTCAGACTTCACCCGACTAGACCCAATAACAAAATACCGCAACCCAACAAGTTTACGATCAATTTTAAAGCACGAAATCAGGGAATCAACAATTTAGGTAATTTAAGCATGATATCAAAATTAAAATCGGCAAACTAGAGCACATTTATTATTTCAGAGAGGACCAACACACATCAACACAATCTATAAAAATTCATTTGAGTTTAACCGCTAATTAAGAGTTTGGGGTTTGGAAAAAACCAACCTTTAATGCCGAATTATGATTTAAAATGTTAGGAAGCAAAGAATTCCAACTCCGAACACAAGAATGACAAGCAAAAATTAATAAAATGCAAAAATATAGGAAATCTAAAATGCGGGTGTGATTGTATGATGTTTAAAGTGAGGGAATGTGAAAGAGTTTGAAAGTTTAAACCTTTGGCCTTTTAAAAACCGTCCAGTTCGTGCCCTTTCGGCGATATAGGTCGACCTCGGAGACACGCCGAGTGGTTACTTATCTCCTTGAGTTTTACAGGATCATCAGTTAATATGGGGGTCCAAACGGCGGACAAAGTCGGGCTCGCCGACTCAATCATGGTCCCACCGAGTTTTATTATTATAGTAATAATAATTATTATTATTATTGCTATTATTATTATTATTATTATTATTATTATTATTTAACTTCATAAATTGTTTTTTATGATGACTAAAAAACAAATTGATTTTAGTCCGGGTTCTCCGACAAAAGCTAGGATTGCTAAAGATTTTCGGCGATCCAAATAGAAACCTTTTCGAAAATGGTTTTTCAAAAGTTTTAATGATGAAGAACAATATGGTTTTCAAGAAGAATTTTATAAAGATCTTGTTGAATCAGGACAAAATCATCTGATTTCTTTTGTTCCTTGGTTTAAGTGTAAACTTTTACACACTTTAAATCCTATGTGTAAAATGATTGATTTCAAAAACGAAACTATTTTAATAGAAACTAATTTTGGGAAATCTAAGGTTGTAACTCAAAGTCCTATTAAGTGGGAAGGATTTCTTTTTTGGGGATATCCAAAGCAAACTGCTCACATAATTCTCCTAACTGTTGTCTTTCATTTAAACGATGTCTTTTGTTCCTTGGTTTATGTGTAAACATGTTCATAACTATATCTCTATGATAGAAAGAGATTTTACTTTGAGCAATGGTGAAATAACTAAATCAGTCTTTCCCCCATTACAACTATTTCAAATTAATAAAAATTATAGAATTGTGAACCAATTTAAATTACCTAAAGCTTTTATTTGTAAATGAAAACAATGTGTTCCTCAAAGCTTTGTTTTAGTAAAAGATATTACTAATCAAATTATATTAGGTGTACCTTTTATAAATGACATTTTCCCCCTTACTCATTGGGTTAATGAAAAAAATATTGGTACTTGGAATAACAAACCTTTTATACTTGAGTTTGTTACAAAACCTTTTACGAGGATGATTAATGAATTAACCTCGAAATTAATGTTAAAAACTAACCAAGTAAGTTTTATAAAACAAGAAATTAATATCATAGAAATTGAGAGAAAGAGATTTTACTTTGAGTAATGGTGAAATAACTAAATCAGTCTTTCCCCCATTACAATCATTTCAAATTAATAAAAATGATAGAATTGTGAACTTTAACGCTTTTTCATAACCTATGTCTGACCTTAGTCTAACTGCTCAAATTGTCATCATAGATAGAGACCAACGCCATTTCTTATAGTAGTCTAGTATGTTATAGTTCAACACAAATCGTTTACCTATCATTTAGGCTAAGTACATAAAAGAGAATGATAAATAAAAGAACAGTACCTGGAGTCTAGATCCAAACCAGCCAATGTTCAAACCAAACTAAAAACTACTTTATTCAAACTTACAAAATTACAAAAGTAGAGAGAGATAGAGAGAGAGAGGGTTTTTCTGAACCCTCCCTCTTCTAAAAAAATACAGCCTCTTTATATAGAGGTTAGAAAATCTATAGCGATAAAAAAAGATGGCCCACACACTTTACAATGGCCAATAATAAAAGGATAAGACCAACAAACAGGCGTGGTCTTTCCACTAAAATAAATGGTCGACATATTATCCTGGCCTACGATTCTACTTTATTAAAGTCTTTTGGCATATTACTCCTATCATTTAATTTTTTGAGGCCTTCATTCACGTTTTTCCTTTGCCCTTGCAGCTGGCTTTGTCAGAGGATTCCTCCACTTGCTCTTGGAATTTAGCAAAAAGAGCATTAATATCAATTTCTTCAGTGCTATGATCACTTTGGGCTTCTTTAGTCATACACGCTTCATCATCTTGGTTGGTGTGGCTTGTCGATGTCATACATATATCTTCTTTGATATCAATGTCAAGATTCTTTATTAGATCCTTCTTGACTTCTTCCATGTATAAGGCTATGGCCTCTGACTTAGATATTATTCATTTCTTCATGTGAAGTTTCCTTGCAATTTGCGTAAAAGGGCTGAGAATATTATCTTGTGGCTTGGATATTTCCTGGGCATGATATTTATTAATTGTATTATTTATTAAGTCCAAAATTTCTTGACCATGAATTTTTCGGTCAAGATCTTTGTTAATTAACTTGCTCCAGAACTTTGTATAAAAAGTCCGATGTAAACATGGGAAACCTTTATAAGTATTATTAACTTCTACATTCCATTTTAGAATCCATGGGATTGAGAACTCTATAAAAAAGTACATTACTAACATCCTTCAAAGAAGATATTATCTGGTTCCGAACTTATAAGTTTCGGGGATATGTCTAGCCATTCTGAGTATACACTCTTATATTGCTCAGGCAAGATTTTTATCGAAGGACTGTATAAAGTCCACCATTTACAAAATCAATTAGGGATTTTTTGAGTAAAAACATTAGCACAAATCTTTATAAACCACGAATGCTTTTTGTTAGCATTTTTATATAATAGAGCTTTATTAAAGCCATCAACATAATCCCAGTAGTTGTATTTTACTGCAACTTTTTGTTCATGGTGGATATAATCCTTTTCCTTTAATGGGCTCATTCCCCATTCCTCTGGCGTGATTACTTTCTTTATAATGATTTTTAAAAAGGTATAAAATTTCCTTGTATTAGCAGGGTAGAAATATTGAAATTCTGCCGACCCTGTAGCTGAGAGTGTTATCTCATAATGCATCTTATATTTATACGCAATTGTAGTATAACAAATTGAATCAAAATACATTGCCATTAATTGCCATGGATCATGTTTCCATCGTAGATCACTATTTTCTAAAAGAAGTATGACTTTCTTTTTTATCATTCTGGTCGAACACTTTCGTGCTTTCTTCATCTACCAGAATTGTGGAATAAGTTGGGGGAGTATTATCCTTAACCTGTTTGGATTGCATAAAATCCATAAACTCTTTATACATAGGATGGTCTATATTAAGACCGTTTTTAGAAGCAGTATTTGCTGCTACCAGTTGTTTGTTGCCCAGCTAAGCGACGATATGACCTCCTCTTCCATATCCTGTTCTTCCTCCTCTTCCTCTTTTTGGGGGCCATAAAGGTCTCATCCTGAAAAGAGGAACGAACGTTGATTAGTACAATCTTTATTAAACATAAATTTCGCTGCTTGACAATCATTTTTTATTAAAAAAATTTTATTATAAAGATCGCCTTGGAATTTTACAACACTTTTCACGATAGCTAAAATTTCTTTAGCTACAGTAGCATATTTTTTCTGAGTTGCTTTCCATTTTCCTAAATAGAATTGGACAATATAATGTCGTTTATTCTCAGGGAAATATTGTGTCAGGACACCACCGTATCCTTTATCTGAAGCATCGGTTTCCACCGTCTTCTTCCAATTAGGGTTGGCCAAAGTAAGACAAGGAAGGTTTTTAACCTTTCTCTTAATCCTCTTGATAGCTTCAGTATGATCATTCGACCAAGCTTTTGGATTGTTTTTAAGCCTGTCGTATAGGATAGTTGTATCAATGACTAAGTCCTTTATAAATGGGGCAACATAATTAAGACTTCCCAGGAATCTCTGCAATTGAGTTTTATTAGTAATGATATCCGGAAATTTAGAAGCAAATTCAATACTTCTATTAATTGGGCTAATATTACCACGTTCAATGTTATGACCTAAAAACCTAACATTAGTTTGAAATTATGCCATTTTTGGTTGAGATATCACTAAACCATTTTGAATAATAATTTTCTTGAATAATTCAAGATGCTTAAAATGGGTTTCCACATTTTTGGAAAATACAAAAAGATCATCTATATAGACAATTATGAAATTTGTATAAGGCATGAAAATATCATTCATAATTTTTTGAAATTCTGATGGAGCGTTTTTCAAACCAAAGGGCATAAGGTTCCATTCATATTGACCCATGGGGACATTAAAAGCAGTTTTGAACCTGTCCGATTCAGTTATCTGAATCTGCCAATAACTTGATTTCAAATCAAATTTAGAGAAAATAATGGCATCATAAACTCTATCGAATAAATCCTTCTTATTAGGGATGGGATACCTGATCGTTCATCTGGTAAGGCCTTGCCTTAGTAGGAATATTATCCTCAATAAAGTTATCCTCATATGGGAGGGTAACCACGTGTTTTCTCCTACTCCAAAAAGCGTTAGGATGGTCTCCACAAATATCAATAGAGAACTGATATTTTAAAATAGCAACCTTTTCCTGTAATTTAGGATTTTGTAAAACACTCTCAATTTCAATGCTATTGATTTCTTGTTTTATAAAACTTACTTGGTTAGTTTTTAACATTAATTTCGAGGTTAATTCATTAATCATCCTCATAAAAGGTTTTGTAACAAACTCAAGTATAAAAGGTTTGTTATTCAAAGTACCAATATTTTTTTCATTATCCCAATGAGTAAGGGGGAAAATGTCATTTATAAAAGGTACACCTAATATAATTTGATTAGTAATATCTTTTACTAAAACAAAGCTTTGAGGAACACATTGTTTTCCTTTACAAATAAAAGCTTTAGGTAATTTAAATTCAATATTCATTTTACTACCATTTGCAAAACGAAGACTATGGGTAGTTTTGTGAAAATATCTTGAAGGTATGAGTCCTTCCTGAATGCAATTTAAATCAGCAGCACTATCAATAAGAGGAATAAATTCTTTCTTATAATTGTAATTTATAAGTAAAGTAATTTTGGTATAAAACTTTTGTGATGTAAAAGCTTTAAGGCTATGCAAGAAATCTGTTTTATGATTCTTAAATGAAAGATTTCTCATAAAATCAAGGCTATTACCTTCTCTATCAAGGAATGAAGATTAATCCGAGTTATTACCCAGATCTCTTAAAGTTTCGATATTTTCGAGCCTAATTTCAATAATGACATTCTTTTCTTTGAGACGGTGAGTGTCTTCATACCATAATAATTACGGATCGCTCAGTTAAAATATAAGGGACCTTTATGAACATATATTATCCTGGGAATAATTATTGAAATCTTCTACTATCCGGGTCCGCCCTAAACGCCCACCTGGCTAACGGGTAATCCAACGGACTCCTTCGACAGCCTTTCAATAACCTGCCTAGATAACCTATGTCTGACCTTAGTCTAACTGTTCAAACTGTCATCATAGATAGACACCAACACCATTTCTTATAGTAGTCTAGTATGTTATAACACAAATCGTTTAGCCTATCATTTAGGCTAAGTACATAAAAGAGAATTATAAATAAAAGAACAGTACCTGGAGTCTAGCTCCAAACCAGCCGATGTTCAAACCAAACTGAAAGCTTCTTTATTCAAACTTAAAAATTAACAAAAGTAGAGAGAGATAGAGAGAGAGGGTTTTTCTGAAACCTACCTCTTCTGAGAAAATACAGCCTCCTTATATAGAGGTTAGAAAATCTATAGCGATAAAAAAGGATGGACCACACACTTTACAATGGCCAATAATAAAAGGATAAGACCGACAAATAGGCGTGGTCTTTCCACTAAAACAAATGGCCGACATATTATCCTGGCAAACGATTCTACTTTATTAAAGCCTTTTGGCATATTACCCCTATCATTTAATTTTTTGAGGCCTTCATTCACATTTTTCCTTTTCCCTTGCAGGTGGCTTTGTCAGAGGATTCCTCCACTTGCTCTTGGAATTTAGCAAAAAGAGCATCAATATCAATTTCTCCAGTGCTATGATCACTTTGGGCTTCTCCATCCATACACACTTCATCATCTTGGTTGGTGTGGCTTGCGATGTCATAGATATATCATCTCTGATATCAATGTCAAGATTCTTGATTAGATACTTCTTGACTTCTTCCATGTATAAGGCTATGGCCTCTGACTTAGATATTATTCATTTCTTCATGTGAAGTTTCCTTGCAATTTGCGTAAAAGGATTGAGAATATTATCTTGTGGCTTGGATATTTCCTGGGCATGATATTTATTAATTGTATTATTTATTAAGTCCAAAATTTCTTAACCATGAATTTTTCTGCCAAGATCTTTGTTAATTAACTTGCTCCAGAACTTTATATAAAAAGTCCGCTGTAAACATGGGAATCCTTCAGAATTATTATTAGCTTCTACATTCCATTTTATAATCCATGGGATTGAGAACTCTATAAAAAAGTACATTACTGACATTCCTTCAAAGAAGATATTATCTTGTTCCGAACTTATACGTTTCGGGGATATGTCTAGCCATTCTGAGTATAAACTCTTATATTGCTTAGGTAAGATTTTTATCGAAGGACCGTATAAAGTCCACCATTTACAAAATCAATTAGGAATTGTTTGAGTAAAAACATTAGCACAAATCTTTATAAACCACGAATGCTTTTTGTTAGCATTTTCATATAATAGAGTTTTATTAAAGCCATCGACATAATCCCAGTAATTGTATTTTACTGCAACTTTTTATTCAGGGTGGATATAATCCCTTTTCTTTAATGGGCTCATTCCCCATTCCTCTGGAGTGATTACTTTCTTTATAATGATTGTTGAAAAGTTATAAACTTTCCTTGTATTAGCAGGGTAGAAATGTTGAAATGGATTTATAAGACAAATATTTGAAGTATTTAAACCTGTTATTAGTTTATTAAGAATACAATATTTTAAAAAATATCTATAAAATTTTAAACAAGTAACACATAATTATATTGAAAATTGTTTAAAGTGGTAATAATGAGGTGACTTATTTAGTATATAAATCTCTATATGTTGGTGTATATTGTATCCTATTATTTAAATTACTTTTATCGTGATTAAAACTGTTGTCGCCAATATGACATGAGGGTTAAAAATGCATTTTAAAATATATCTTGATTGCACATAACCCATCATATATGCATACGATGCCAACAATAAAATTTATAGAAAATAAAATGATAAATCCTTCTTACAAATATTTATCAGATCCTAATAATCACGATTGAACCTGAAAAAACCTTATTAAATTTATGTGTCAAACTGTTAATCCAAATATAATATAATTTATATGTTCTTATTATAAAGCTTTAGATCTTATTAAAATGAGAATTTAGAATAAAAAACATAAGGACAAATTAAGACAAGGGAATGCATGTAGTCACAATTGTAATATGGTGTACACCAGTTTATCCGAAGAGTAAAATTGTATGGACTAACATATGTTCTTGGCATACTCCTATTAAAATATGCAACGTATATAAAACTTTTTGAATGAAGTTCACATTTATCTTCATTGTATATGAAACTTAAGATGTTGTCCAAAAGAAAATAACAATATAATTAAGGTGTACATTACAATAAATAGCAAAAGAAAATAGATATAATTATTGTATTACACAAATTTATAAACCTGTCTAGATGATGGTATCGACAAAACACTCAAAGCAGATAACGTCCTATTACAATTTACAATATATAAGGCGAAAAAAATAATCTCTTCCCTAAATAAAGAATGAGAATTAGCCAAACTATTACTGCATATTCTATTTAAATGATAAAACTAACTTTACCATCTTGTAAAATAATTGGATGGATAGTTGCCATTTATCTTCGATTAATTTGGTTGTCATATGAAATTTAGTTTTTCAACTTCCTTCATCCATTTGAGGAAAAGGAGTGGTATTTATACTATTTTATAGTAGTTCAATTGGAGAAGTCTAACGGTTAGACTAATTTTAAATGCCCTACATTCATTTACAATGAATATGGTGTGCATTGAATTTCATCTCTTAGAATTCTTCATGCTTTGACAAAAACGTTAAAGTACGAGTCATTCTCATTCACATATCTTACTTAATTCTATCATTAACTAATTTAATGCACATTGAACTTTTAAAATTGATTCCATCTATATCTAATTAATATATATTGGTTTTGTAAAAAAATAAATAGAAATAGTGTTTTGAAGGGTACAAAAGTATTTCAACTTTTCATTTTGATGTTCCCACCTTTAGTATAACTAGTTTTCCGACACGTGCAATGCATGTGATTACCAATTCAAAAAATCTATATTATAGTAAATAGTATTGCTTATTTAAGCGAAGATTTGAATAATAAGCTTTGCACAAAATAATATTGCAGATTTGTTTTTGAATGTTCAATGTGGATCATCATATATATCTCTTATTCACGCGAACATATAAAGATTGTCAATGAAAAATTTTATTAGGTAAATGCATATATTTATTTCAATTTGCTGAGGTTCAATCATGTAATTGGCCATATCTCAATAACATTACCTTATAGACAATATTTGTTGTGTATTTTTCTTGTCATCTAACCATATGTGTTTGCACGTGTATTTCACGTTAAAATGTTCAGATGTCTTATGAACATGTGAAGAGAACAACTACATTTTATTTTTTAGAACTAATTTTTGTATAATAATTTTTATTTTATAAGTTATAGCATAATAAATGACGTTCTTGTTGTTGATTCTCATATTTGACTTCTCAATTGACTGTGTAAATAAATCAAAGCTAGTTATATGTCTGTCCATAGTTAACTGAGAAATGTTTCATTTTTTAAACGGTAAAACTAAAAGTTGAGATTAAAGAATATATTCTATCTGTGAAATCATATATATATTCACTTGTTTATCATACACCCAACAAAGATGTAGTTCATATACTGTAAATAATTTTCAATTTATTCAATAAAGCATGATTCATCCAAATAAAAATGTAATATCTCGCAATTTGAAATAGCTAGGAAGAAGCTAAGAATTTGAAATAGTCATTTTTGGAAAGAATGAAAATCTGGAAATTTACTCAAGTTAGGAAAAAGGTGAGTTTTTGGTCAACTTCAAACGGACATAACTCCTAGCTTAGGATGTGTTAGTTGTACTTCTAGTTATGGTTGGAAAGCTCTTGGAATGATCTTTCCAACGCCGCCAAGATTGCACGAATCCGAGTTCGTATGAGTGAGATACTCCCATTGGAAGTTGGGTTGTTCAAATAAGGAAATGTCCAATCCGGAATTTTGAAGGGTATTTCAATCATTTTACTATCCAATTAATTAAATTCATTTTAGTGAATTAATTAAGGGTCTAAACTGAACTTGGTCAAGTTTTATGCTTTTGGAAAAGAGTTACGGTTTTAGAGAAGAGGAAAGAAGAGGAGAAGCAAGGAAATCGTCAAGTTCATCGAGTTTAGCTTGGGGATTTCGTCGGGGGTGATCCCTAAAAGGTATGTGAGATCACATAGCGTTGGGTTAGTTCACCCATGCGCCAATCATGATTTATTTCAGAGATTTTAAGTTCTTTAAATCTTAGAAATTGAGTTCTTGATGGGTTTGTTGAAGTTCTATTAAATTATTGATTTGTTCAAATCGTTGAGGAGTTGTTTGATCCGAATCCGTGATTTTAAGTTTGATTTTGAGTAGAATCTGATGTACTTTGAACATTTCATCGATTCTAAGTATTTGGGGAAAGAGTCCATGGAGTTTAGAGGGTTTAGAGCTGGAACACGAAGAAGAAATTTCATCGGTCGAAATCTGGACATGCCTCCACGTCGTTGACCCACTCCCCAGAACTGAGAAAAATTGTTTCGCGGAGCGGAGCGGTCACGGACCGTTCTGCCTCAAAAGTTGTTTTCGAAACCAAAAATTAAATATGTCTCCACATCGCGGACCCACCTTCAAATATTGATTTTCTGGTCTTTTCTCATGTTTAGCTATCTAAAATCATTCCTAAACATCATGAGATCTTCCTTTTACAAATCAGTCCTTGAATCCATAATTCAATTCAAGGATCAGTTAAGAGTCAAGTCAAGATCAATTAAGAGTCAAGTCAAGATCAATAAAGAGTCAAGTCGAGAGAAGTTAAGAGTCAAGTCAAGAGAAGTGCATAAAGTTTTCCAAAAGTCTTTTTGCAAACATTTTAACTTTGTTTTAAGACTTAAGTTTTAAGTTCACTAAAGAGTAAAGTTGAAGTTCATTTCTTCAAAAGTGTATGGGGACTATGTATGCCCAGAGAGTTTAAAATATTTTCACATTTAAATAAGAAAGGAAACCTCGATTTCCAAAGAGCCTTCGGGCTAGTTTTTAGAAAAGAGTAAATGCTTTCATAATTAAGAAAGAGGGGAAACTTTGATTTCCAAGATAGCCTTTGAGCTAAGTTTTTGAGAAATAATCTCAAATCATAGAAATAAATATGTTTTTAAACATAAAGAGAGCTGGTATCATATTTTGGGAGTAGTATTGAGCATCGATATGGGGGAGCATTAAGAGGAACCCACAGCCCCCATAAACCATGAAGCCATCATGGGTAGAAAAGGGTCATACTTTTTAGATGAATCCTTTAATGCTTTTTAGCATAGACTAGTGGATCCACTTAGTGAGTTAGGTCCTATACCCCCCGGCAAGGTTTAGGATGGTCCTTGGCAGTGTGAGGTAAGTGAAGTGATTGTTGTCGGTTAGAGAAACTCCCACAACAGTATTTTGTATTTTTATATACATCAATTTATTTATATTTTTACATACATCTTAGAGTTATACGTATCTTTGCATACAAACAGAGATGACATCATGTTTTAAATAGTTTTTCTTTATATTACACTTGTTTTTAAACTGTTTTATATTGAAATGAGTTCAGTTATATTGAGTTGCGTTGAGCCAGGTAAGCTCTTCAGTTCCTTTTAGATTCTTTTCAAGCTTAAGTTGTGTTTAGCATTCCAACTCTCATACTCGTAAATTCAACGTATTGATGCCAGTTGGCCTGCATCGTCTTATGATGCATACGCAGATAACCAGGATAAGCCTCCAGCACATCGTTTATCCAGTTGAGCTTCAGAGTTATTGGTGAGCCTCTTTGCATTCTGGAGGATCCCCCTTTTTATTACTTTTTCATTTTAGTTCATTAGGATGTCGTGGGCTTGTCCCGACATCCATCACAGTTGTTTTAGAGGCTTCATAGATAGTCAGTCAGATGTTAGTTCATTCGTCATCATTTTGTTATTGGCTTATGTTCAGATTTGAGTTGTCATTTTGGCTAAGTTAAATGTTTATTTTTAAAACATTATGAGTTCAGGTTGAGACATGTTGAGTTATCTTGTATTTGGATTCTCTTTCTTATGTCTAAGTCTTTCGCTGAGTGAGTAAGTCAGGACAACTGGTTTGCTTGGGGCCAACAATGATTTTCGAGTGCCAGTCTCGCCCAGGGTGTAGGCTCAGGGTGTGACAAAAATTAACAACATTGTGTTATCACATATATAGGGGCGGTATAATAATATAAAAAATTATTGGTCAAAAGTTAAGATAAAAAAAGATGAAAGATAGAAATAATTAATGTAATAACTATGAGAATTCATAATCTTATAACTAAAGAATTTTAAAGAGTGTGAATAACATTTGCAATAATTAGTAATAACTAAGAGAATTTATAATGTTATAACTAAAGAATTAGTGTGCAATAGTTGTATTTCTAATTAATTTTATACTAACATAAATAAATAGGACTTTTAATTAATATTGATATATTTTTATATAGTTATTAGATTTTAATTTAGTGTAGGGACAAAATGAAAATGTTAATTCCATACTATTGAAAATAAAATTTATTTTGTAAATGTTAATTTTTAAATGATTCATATATATTCACATATTTTCGTATTTGTTGTGAGTTCTTTTTAAAAAAAAAAGAACTCGGAACAATATAAAATAATATATTTTGAAGTAAAAGATCTTGTTAACTTGATAATACATTTGTGACATATATAATAATTTAATTTAAATACAAATACGTATCCGAATATATATATATGAACATTTCTTCATCTAAAATATTGTAATATTAAGAAATAGTAAATAAGTAAAACAAAAGGGCAATGCTTATATACTAATAACTATTTTAAAAGCAAACTTCCTAACATTCTAAATCACATAAGTAACATTGATAAATAAAGTCATTCTTTTATATTGAGCATAAAAAAAAAATTGTGACAATTCTCTAACTCTTGAAAAGTTTAATAATTTTGGAAAAGATGTTCAGAAATAAGTAATTACATCACAAGAGAAAATGTTTTAAAAAAATGAATTTAGACTACATCATGTTAACTTCATATATTAAAACATTACATACTAATGTATATATTATGAAAATTGATGGTCTTTCGGTAGTACAAATCGAAAAGTTCATCAGTCAACAACTCTGAGAAAACAAAACAAGGCAGTTCACTCAAACATCAAAGATGACTATCAAAAGTGAAGGTAAAGACAACCGCATTTTGACAATAATAATGACGGTGTGTTCCTTCACAAATTGTTAAAAAAGAAGAGAAAAGGTGAAGGTACAAAATGCAACGTAGAGACACCAGATAAATATTGAGCGAAGAGAAAGGACAGATACGTTTCCTGTAATCGTCAAGATAAAATTTCTCCTCTTTTTGCTTAATTCTTCTATTGTTGGTAGAACATTGAAATATATCATCAAAGGGGATTTAACACCACTACCATGCACTTAGCAAGTTACAAATGGATCACTATTAGCAACTGATTTAATTATGATATGATAAAATTATTGTAGAAAAGGCACCACCAGGCTGTCATACAACTAATGGCACAAGTAATAAACTGATAAAAATGTACATTTTCTATTTTCACCAAAAATAAATCTTTCTTTCCACTCACTTACAGCCTTATTCGAATTCACTCAATGACAATAAATCACACGAAATCTTTTAAAATGCAAGAAGAAGAAGAGTAGAAGATTGAAAAACATTGTGGTTGAAAAAAAGAGAGAGTAATCCCCTCTATTTATAGTCAACAAAGGGTGGTATAAACAAGTATTCTTTTGTGTCTTATCGGAAAAGTCATGACCTTTTGAGAAGTCACAACCCTTTGGAAAAGACCCAACTTATTGAAAAAGTCACAATTCTTTGGAAAAGTCACAACTCATCGAAAAATCACAACCCTTCGAAAAAAGTCACAACTTATTAGAAAAGTCACAACTTATCGAAATGTCACAACCTACGTTAGGGATATTATAGTAATTTAACATTCAAATTAAGAGTTCATGCTTTTAAGGTAACCAGTTTTTCGACACGTGCGTTGCTCGTGATTATCAATTCAGAAAATTTAAGAGAAGATTTGAATAGGAAGTTTTGCACAAAATAATATTGCAGATTCTTCTGTGAATTTTCAATGTGGATCATCGTATCTATTTCTTATTCACACGAACCTATGAAGATGGTCAATGATAATTTTTATTAGTTAAATGTAATAATGTATATATTTATTTCAATTTGATGAGGTTCAATCATATAATTAGTCGTATCTCACTAATATTACCTTATAGACGATATTTTTTGTGTATTTTTTTTGTCATCTAACCGGATGTGCTTTGCACGTGTATTCCAGTTAATCTGTTTAGATGTCATATGAACATGTGGAGAACAACTACATTTTAGTTTTTAAAACTATTTTTGTATATTAATTTTTATTTTATAAGATATATGACATTCTTTTTGTTGGGTCTCACATTTGACTTTTTGATTGACTATGTACATAAATCAAAGATAGTTATCTGACTGTCCATAGCTAACTAAGAAAATTTTCCTTTTTTTACCGAAAAAACAAAAAATTAAAACTAAAGAATATATTCTATGTGTGAAATCATATATATAATCACATGTTTATCTTACATCCAACAAAGATATAGTTCATATACTTGTAAATAATTTTCCATTTATTCAATCAAGCATGGTTCGTCCAATGAAAAAATAACAACACCGTGTTATCACATATATATATGGGTGGTATAATAATATGAATAATTATTAGTCAAAAGTTAATATAAGGAAAGATGAAAGATAAATTTTAAAACTATGAGAATTCATAATATTATAACTAAAGAGTGTTAAAACGTGTGAATAACATTTGCAATAAGTAGTAATAACTAAGAGAATTTACAATGTTACAATTAAGGAATTAATGTTCAATAGATGAATTTCTAATAAATTTTATACTTACATAAATATATAGGACTTTTAATTAATGTTACTATTTTTTTTATCGTTATTAGATTTTAATTTAGTGTAGTGACAAAATCAAAATACTTATTTCATATTACTGAATATAAAATTTATTTTGTTAATGATAAATTTTAAATGGTACATATATATTCACATATTTTTACATTTGTTGTGAGTTATTTTATTTTTTTAAAAAAAAGGAACTCGAAAATTTTTAAACTTGTTAACTTGATAATACATTCGTGACATAAATAAATACCTATATATATATATATATAAAACTATTGGTATCAGAGCCAAGTAAACAATAATTATCACCATGAATAACAGATTAGAACCTTTATGGTATATAGGATATGAAAATCTTATAACCATCTTAATGATAATTAAAAAATTAGATTATGATCTAAAAGAAAAAATTGTACAAATCATTGCACAATATGAAAAAAGCATAGAAGATAATATAGATGCAATAAATTACAATTTCAATGATGACGTATTCGATATGAATACTTCTGATTACTATTGTTCAGAATGAATATAAAACCTTTATGGTATATGAATGAAAAGACCTTAATAGCAATATTACAGGTAACAATTTTTTTTAATGAAGACATTAAAAAAGAAATCATTAATATAATCACTTTAAAACAAGATGAAGAAGATTTCATGAATTATAAAGAAATATACAGATGTA